>LUCH01003209.1:0-15093 GCA_013368495.1 Paragonimus heterotremus | reverse complement strand
GCACTGTTGACCGATCGTGATTATCCCTGTCCCAGCCACCGTAGATGGTGATCTCGGATTCGTTTCGAAAGTTGTCTTGACGTTCGACCAATACAACCAACGGACAAGCGTGACGTAACCGACCAAACAAGCCATCACCAATTCACTGACCAGTGACCTAGTTTCTCTATGATAAGTCTGATCGGTATTTCGATCTAACTCTATTAACTCTCTATATAATTTTACCGGCCTGAAGATGAATTATCGAAAACATGTTCGCCTGGATGTCTTTATTCTCATTATCGTAATGGGCATATCTGAAACGACGAGATTAACAAAGGAGCCCAGAGTGTTTAAGGCACTCAAAGAGTACCTGACATTCACCACTCGTCTGGCAGAGGCGAAGGAATCGATCAAATTCATCACTGACCGCATTGATCGCAACGAATACCCGAAGTCATATTGGCTGGCTCTACGCAGGAATCGCGTCGAAATAAGAAGCATAGCACTGAAACGCTACAGCTTAAATCAACTTGATACTCATAGCGCAGCGAGAATCAACAGTGGAAAATCTCACAGATCAGGAACGGGAACTGTTCGCTGCCTTCGTGAAAAAAGTACTATGCATGTTGGTATCCGAAGTGGCTACCATAAATATGCCGTCTACGTATCGGTGATGTTGACTTAACTGGCCGATGGTGGATTGAAATTTAGTGCGTTCAGACTTTCCCATGAATATATCGACCAGGAGAGGTCTGAGTGGGGATCCCATTGCCACACCATCTGTCTGTCGATATAACACACCGTTGAACACCAGTTGTACACCAAATGTGCAACGGAGCAATAGCTCTTTCAGTTTCGGTAGTGGTAAACCAATATCGATTCCGGTCTCAGACACGTAGTCATAGATAAAATTGACGGTTTCTAGCAGCGGCACGTTTGTGAATAACGACACTACGTTTAACGAGCATGATTTCTACGAATTCATGTTAACGTTCTGCATGCATTCGACGAATCCAAACGTATCACGTAGAGTGAGCGGAGCAATCGCTTTCCGGACGGGTTCTAGCAGTTCCACTAGCCACTTCGCCGTTGAGTGGTAAGGCGAACTCATCAAACCAAGTATTTGACGAATCGATACACCAGGGTTGTATAGTTTTGGTAAATCATAGAGACGCGGTATCGTAGAACCCTGTGATCGTAGTTGCTCACAGGTCGCTGGAATTATCAGCTTTTCGTCCTTTAGTGACTTAAGACACTTAGTGATCTGTCGTTCAGCATACTCGGTTTTGTCCCTTTCGTTGGCAACTCTATGAAGCTTGGTCTGGTCTGCAAGAATATCATTCAATTTTTCAATGTAACCGCTTCTGTTCAGGAGAAAAATTCCAGCTCCTTTGTCTGGTCTGCTGAGGAGGATATATGGATTCTGTTGAAACGGCTTCAATGAATCCACGTGTTCCTTAGTTAAAGGCCCTTTCTGCCTCGATGTAGGCTTACAGTATAGGTCGTACCAGGTAACAAGTGTAGCTTTGAATGGTTCAAGGTCGTCCAATGAACGCGGAGTTAAATCTTGCCTCTGACCGAAAAGATTCATAAATTGCTTCTCAAGTTCCAGACGTTCTTTCTTACGTTGTGGACAGCAAAACTAGGAACCAGGTGAAGGCGCCTCGATTGTGATCCGATCAAGATGTATTGGTCGAACGTCAAGACAACTTTCGAAACGAATCCGAGATCACCATCTACGGTGGCTGGGACAGGGATAATCACGATCGGTCAACAGTGCTATCCTCACTCATCTAGTTGAAAACGGGAACAAGGTGAAAACTGATCAAACCTTCAAAGTGGTATATCGCATGCCAGGCAACCGATCGAAAGCGGTCCGCATTTGAACACTTTGTACTGCCGAGGCTATTGGAATCAGGCTGATTGACCTGGTATTATGTCCTCATAGACGGTTTGTTCAAGCGCTACACCTACCATGGCCACAAATCCATTGGATCGATGGCCAACCTGCGCGATCAAACCGATGGACAAGCGTGAAGTTACCGACAAATTAGGCCATCGCCAATTGACTGGCCAGCACCTAGTTTCTCTGTAATAAGTCTCATCGATATCTCGATCTAGCTCTACGAACTCTTTATATAATTGTACCGGCGTGAAGATGAATTATCGAGAACATGTTCGCCTATATGTCTTTATTCTCATTAGTTAGGAATGTTTGATTCTCATTGCCGTAATGGGTTTATTGGAAACGTCGTCTGCAATCTTTTAAATGACTTCGTAATCTTATAACCAAAGTTAAGCAATCTATGATTTTAGTCCGTTGGTCTCGTTCCCTTACAGAAACTGTTAGGTAAAGATTTTTGGTTTTGTATTTAACGGCTTTTATAAAGCGAGTATGTATTATTTATGTGTGTATAATACAAAAGTTTTGCGTTATTAACGATGGATTATTGGTCAACGCCCATTCATTCTTCCTGTAAGATTTCACACACCTTTCGTAGATTCTAAAACTTGATACAACATAAATAAGCTGGAGGAGTTTAATTGAATAGTGATTTTCTTTTACAAATGTAGTCATACGATTATATATAGTATAAACGGAGTATCGAATGATAAACTCCACAGTTTATTTTCTGTCCAATGAAACAACTAGTTTACTTCCAGAATTTCAGGAATCGTCCATGAATGGGCGCACTAGCAACAAAGACAGTATGGACATAATGTTGAGAAATTAGAAAGTGTACGCGATTCAGTTTAAGTGAACTTTGGTTGCACAAAATGTAGAAACCGAAGCACAAGTTAAACGTATGGAACATCATAGGATAATTTTCGTAATGTGTATGCAGTACCAAAATCTGACTAGAATTGTGTGTTGTCATCCAGGAAAAATTAGCTGTTGGACAACAGTTAATACATGAAACGATCAGAATCAAGGATCAGCAAACTTCCAAACAGCTTAATGTGAGTTTGTCGAGCTTGTATGTGTGCATCTACTGGGACGGAGTAGAGCGATCAAATTCAACAAAAATCCCAGAGATTAAGAAAGATTACAACCCTATATCAACAGCCTTGGTTCATGAGTCCTGAACAGTAAAATTTTTTGTAACTGATAGCTAATATTAAAGATATTCATGTTACTATAAAAAGCTTTTAGTGGACTATATAAATGAAGAGTTATCGACTGAACTGACCAGCCATAAAGATACTTAGAGATACTGTCTAACGTCAACAAGCACATGTGACCAAGTCGTGCAGAAAAAGTGACCGCATAGAGCTTAAGGTCGTAACACTAGGCGTCAGAGCAACAGTTTCACAAAATGAATGAGTAGGTCATAAGGTCACCAGTAAGCTGGATCAATAATATGCCGACAGTAATGCAGGTTATCATCCAAAACTGCCAGTTCAGTCAAATTAGCCACTAAAAATACAACCAGAAACATCATCAAGCCCCAATCGTTAAATCGATTGTTAATCAAGCTCACAGTAATTTCAAGTATTCAGTTCTTCTGGTTGTTTTTTTCTTTGCCATATATAAAAGTGGCCCACAGTCTGGTCTAAAATATGACCTTTGATCCACACCAAGATTTGGTAGACATGGTGTTTATTTATCAGGACCACTTCAGTTAGTTCCGTGTATGCCATTAAAGTAGATCCTGTTGATGCCCTTTGCATAAATCTTGACAGAACTTCGAATCTATTTTACTGGCATTTGAAGTACCGTTTCTGTTTAGATAAAATGATCAACCACCTATAACTTTCTGATAGTACACTTTGCTCGCCCCCACTCTCAATGTTTGACTTTCTGTGATACTTACGTGGAGCTCTGACAGTGCTTCACAACACCGTTTGATGCCATGAGTAGCAGAGCGTTCTACCTTAGGCTCAGGTACATTCATATATAACTTAGGCTGTTTATTTCTTTCTGTGTCATGTTAGTGTCCTAAGGTTTCTTGACATATTGATTGGTAAAACGAATATAACGGCCTCACGATGGAACAAGACTAGAAATCTTGACAAGGAAGATGTCGATTTAGTGGCTTACCAACAACAAACACTGCTCACCCTATCTCAAAAAACTAGCGATACCACTAAGTCGGCTGGTTACCTAATTTTGTCAATGAATTGAGAGATCTCGCATTTCTGCAGTGGTGGCCGTCACTCCGAATGCAGATAAACGACTTACTTGTTGTCCAGTACTTAAGTAAGTGGATACCTTATCGCTAGTCAAGCTCTATGGAATGCTTGCATTAAATTAATTCCTGACATATCAGCTAAAATCTGAGTTAAATAACGGCTTCATTTCCGAAACGAGACATGGTCATTCACGTTTGTCTCATCCTTAAACTCAACGGATTCTTCTGTTTATAACCTCAATATAACAAAGCTAGTACACAATCCTTGATTCAGTTGACATATTTTCAACGTCCAAAAGCCAACTGCGTGATTCGTAATTATTTAAAATAGTACTTATTTGGGAAAGACAAATATCAGTCAAAAGTACCAGAGAATTTTCACTCACACTATTGCAAGCTAACCTGTCGGAAAACAATCTACCATTCTGGGCTATTGCTGCACAACGTTCCAGAAAATTATTCCTAATTACGATAGATAACACAGTGATGCTATTAGGCTTACACTTTGTTTCAGTGTTTGGGTTGCCTTTTCTACATTTTTCAAACCGGTTTGTGTCCATTCGAATAATGTAACAAGTCCGCTAGTTCACATACGGATTTTTTGCATTAATCACGATGTGACCATTTTAAAGCCGTGAAAATGAACATCGTTGCTTGTGACTGAACGATTGCACGACATATTTAATCTTGGTATTATTTGGCAGATTAGCACAGGAATCAATTTAGCTGTGACGATGTGTAATGAAAGCGATAGGTTAGAATCAAGGCAACCCTCAGTACTATTCTGTTTACTGTTGGAGACCATAAAAATATACCATCCACAAGGAATGTATGAGCTCTAATAATATATAGTTGATAATTTATCCATACCACTTAGATTAATATCTGCTATCTTATAGAACAAACAGATGTGCTTGTGCTTTAACAGGACGTCCATTAATTTAGTTAATGGAAAAACTTGTATTAATCGCACGGAGTAATTATGAGACCACTGCGGTATGTGGCCTACCAATGAGTGCCAATATGGCGTACTTCTTGCGTTCTTATCGAGAGCCTAAATACATCGTTTCAACATGTTATGAATTAGTGAATAGAAATGCGTTTTGTTCGTGTTGTTTCATTCTCCACTCTTCCTCTCTCTCTGTCCATGGAGCCGTAGAGCCTAGCTTTCGTATGTGCTTATCGAGTGATTACGTACAAGATTCCGATCAGAACTATAAGCTAGTCAGCATAACTCATATATTCCGCAAAAACAAACAGCATTTTGCTAACGTTGGGCTACACAGTGGGATATTGTTTTGAAGGAAGATTTCGTTCCTGTGTGTATTCGACGTGATAACCATTACTTTACGTAAAACCCGGTTGTTTGTTTGTCACCTCTGTTGGATAGACCATTCGTCTCTCGTTTGGAATAAAATTTATGTCATATGTGATGGTTGTACACTGGTCTTCGAAACGAACTACTCTTTTGATGTGTATAAAGACTGTGCATCACCTCCTTTCAGACAGATTCTTTACGCTAAAATTGCTATTCTTGCTAAGTTGACACCAAGACCAGTGATCTTGCCCAAGGTACATGACACTGGATCTGCTTGTGATAAATGGAAATTAATCTCTGCATTAGTCCAAAAACAATTTGTTGGTGTCTGTCGTGTGGAAAAAGGGAAGTGCTGTACAAACACTGATTTATACCCCAGCTGTACTGATTTATAATCGAAGAATCTTGCATTTTTCTGGTTTAAATGAAATCGAAATCCCACAGCTGGAAGACGACTGATTAAATGTGTTTGAATCACAAAATAACGATAATGGTCACGAACCTTATGCAGAAGTTAGCTGTCCGAGCAGATTAACGTTCATTGAGTCGAACTTGTTCATTGTTGGCTTTGTCCATTTTGTTAAGATACATTTGTTTGACCTTTAGATTTAGAACATAAAATATTCATTGACATCTTGTTCGACACACGAGTACAGTGGAAAAATGAAACCAGAATTAGTTTACAATTTTCCTTGTGCAAAAGTCATATGAAAGGACACTTATGAAGTAAGATTGCTTACACTTACTCATATTCGACTCACCACATCAATATGAGATTAGTGGACATCATCCACAATTTTAACTCACGGCGTTCTAGTGCACGATAGACAAGTTTCCTTGCGAAGGGATTGCATTTGGAGGTTCACGATTCACGCTTTATGAATATGAACGGTTTCTTTATATTTCACCGGATGTTTGAAAATGTTCGTGGATCTTCGCATCAGGTTGAATGTCTATTTTATCTAAGTTTTCTTGGTATACGTCATTTTTTCTTGACCACGAAGCATCTTCATCATTAAGTAGTGGTCAGTTTTCAAGTTATCTCTTTTCTAATTCGGATTTTTCGTGTTGTCAAATTTTACAGTAATTTAATTCTACGTATCTTTTGGTAAGATTTTGAACTAACCGACAGTATTTTGACACACACGAGGTGTGTTTGGTCGCTCTTTGTTCACTTGATTTTGGCTTCACAGGAAACTATTATTCCTCAAATATTTGAATCTTCTTTGTGGAACGATTACAAACAATTAAAGTTTACAAAAATGTTATGTTAATTGTGCTTTACTGGAACCTTAGTGTTTCAGCTTAAATATTGTTCCCATTTGACGTTGGTTACCGGCAAGTGTTGTTCAAACGATTAGTGAATATGTTTGCCACAAGGAGTATGGAAATTGCGCCTAACCTGACAACCGAAACCGATGGGCCGAAACTTTTAATGCTTGCCCATAAACGGCAATCAGCTGATTTTCGTGAACACCGAGGTTATGCAGACTTTCAGACAGAAAATAATGAGCCATTTCCTGCTCCGGACAAATGTTTCGAGTACAAATTGTAGATTATTTACACCGAACAAACAAATCCAAACGAAACAACCGACAAAGCACGTGATCCATCTTGCAACCTGTCAGAATTGTCTGACTCCTTAGCTATAAAATTTGATGAACGGAAAATGCTGAAGATTTTAACGTAGATTCAAATCACCACTCATAATCATATATTTTCCCAGAGTAATTAGCTGAAAAGAATCAGCTTATCTAAACAAGGTACATGACAGATAAAGATAGCAGTTCACATACATCCCAGCAACCCAAATGATTGTAGCCATTTCGTCCAGTTCATGCGTGTCTGGCCCACAATTCTGACACCATCCCAAAACTCACGATTTTTGTTTCCCGCACTTTGCAGGATTGCAAAGATCTAGTTAATTAGGAACAGTTGTTTATCACTTCGTTCGTGGTCAGTGTGATCAACCGTTTACAAAATCACTGTCTTAATCATCTCCTGAGTCGTGGTGTATGGTGTGTCATTTGTATGTCAACCGCAAATGACTGATGAACGGGAGCATACGTAAAAAAGAAACTGCAAGGAAGATAGAGTGAGATATCTGTAATTACTGTACGTGTAAGAGTAGAATGCAGTTCGCAAGTTTTGAGTTTTCGACTTGCTAATCAAAGTTCAATTTATATGGGGATATACAAATTCCAATATTGGTTGGTTTTACACCTGAGGAACGATCTGTCACATTTGTTGTTCTCATTCATCTCTACTTCACATCAGACAGTATACTGAATTACAAAATTAATGACAGATTTGAAGCATAATCGTTCCTAATTATGGTTCGTTATTAAGTCATCAAACGTTAATTAAATGTCGCATTTATGTGAAATCTGATCACCGACAGTCAGTGAAAGTTAGTTAGACCGCCAGATTCAGCAGCTGTCATTTGTCACAACGAAACGATCTACAGTCGATCATTTGTAAAGGCTGAGCCCCGTTGTTTGATGAGCGCGTGCTAATAATAGAATGCCTTCTTGTCACCAGAGAAGCACATTCAGACCTCGGTAATACTGCTATCTCCTAATAGCACCAACCACTTACTGGCGCCACTTTCAAATTAACCAATTCACAGTCCACTGAAGGTTAGTCAGCCAGAAATGTGCAATACAAATGGCAAAAACATAAGTAAAACACGTTCAGATTGACCTACCTGACAAAGTCACCAAACATTTACTTTGTGTGAAACTCGGCATTGTGTAAAAGACGTCTTGGAGATAGTTAACCAAATCTGGTCACATTTAACCATAGGGTGTAGAGGTTCTGGCCACACCAGTATTGTTTACACATAGTGTGAAGGGACGTGCAAATTGGCCCCAAGTGATAAAACCATTGGAGATTAAATTGTGTTTGTCGTTCAACTTCACATTCCGGCTCCACCGAGATCTCAGTGATCCTAGCGTGCCATCTCAAGAGACAAACAATACTCAGCGATATGCACGCATACCGTCTATCCATTGTTTAAAATCGCATTCATTGTGTGCTTCTGAAACAGGCGCGATCAGTTACTTGGCTCATACAAACTGTATGCGATAGCTTGAATAACATTAAATAAGTCACAGTGTTGAACAGTGACGCTTACACGCTCACCTATCAACACATTTTCTATGAATTAATATGGGGAAATGAAATTATCTAGTCAAAGTGGTGTAGCAAAAAAACAAGTTCTGAGCAAATGAGTCAACTTCAGAACTCAGGTAAGTAAGAACAGTTTAAAAAACAGTTGATCTTTTCGATTAGTGATAAACAAAATATTTTGCAGACAGAGAAGAAGAATGGAAGTATCCATCAGTCACATTGTTCGACGTGACTTTTAATTTTTCCGCTTGGAAAATCCAATATCTTTGGTCCAGTAACGTGGGTACAGTGATCGCAGAGTCATGAATGAAGGACTTCATTATATCAGACGGATGGTACAGCTGTTTTACTAACACTTGAGATGATGAAGCGATGGAATTTCAGACAAGACCAATATGAGTGCAGCAGAATGATGTCATCTCACCTAAGTTCTACTCATTAGATCACATCATCGATGTGCTGTACAAATAAGATTGAACTGATAATTGCTCCATCAATTTGTTCCAGTTGATTGACGCTAACAGATGAGTTGGCTCACGCAAAGGTACTATCAGTATTGTAAGCAGAATCTTTCTCTCGGTTTACAAACTCAAACCTCGTTAGTGTCAACAGTGCAAACTGAGCTGCACAATGCAGCATGGACGGTCTGTTCTGGTACAAACTATAAGTGTTACTGTTTGCTTTATGTGATTCAGTTCTGGGCAACTAAAGTGTCATTTGCTCCAACGCACCATTCAAGCAACCCAGAACCCACCCAGCACGAATAGGCTATCTAGTTGACTCCATTCCATTCGGTAGCTGGCAATGATTAACGTGTCAGACAGTAGGCGAAATGAACGAGTCAGTCACTCTTAGTTGAGTGTCTACCGGTGTAAAGCCCTTAAACTTTTGGTGTTCAATCCAGACCAGCAACTGCAATTAATCAGGTTTGGTCGTTTTTTGAAATGCTAATCTCTCCGTACAACTGTCACAAGTGCGTTGCGCAACTTACGGCTGTAGGTGAAATGCAATCGAAATTTGTCTTAATCCGTATGACAGTATACGACCTAGAGTAATGACGGTTTACACAGTTATTTTGGGCAAGTTGAACGTGAACTAGAAGTAACGATTTTATGTGAATGGGGCTTTGGATCACGTGTCCTTCCCCTTACCTCATCCGGATACACAAGATTAATCTACCAAATGTACGCAGCAGTGGGCAAAGTGGGAACTGAAAACAACAAGAGAACGGTAATTAAATGAATCGCTAACATTCCTATTTATATTTAGCTTTCAAAACTCGTGACTGACATGAGGAAACTTAAGAGAATCGAGCACACATAGAAGACAACAACGTTAAGACCTTTCCAGAATTGTGCCTCTTAAAGATTTATGGTGTGATGGCAAGGAAGGAAATTTTATCATGTTCGAAATGTATCGCTACTCTGAGTTGTTCGTTCTTACTGTCGGACCAGAAAGTTGCAGTGTGTAAAACAATCTGGAATTTATTCCCATTCAAGTTAAAATAAACTAAATGAAACGCTGATCTGTCAATATTCGAAGGCCTGGATTTATAATGCTCTTCAATAAGTTTGTGCGTAACTGTCCAAGTGTAAGAAGCGCTTTCTCAGCCTGTCACTACTCTAGACCATCGGTTTTCGTTATTCGTTTGTTTTGATCATACCGAATAAAAAACCAAGCCCTGTCTTGGTTTACATTATATTGAAAAGCTCTTTTTTATTCCATTTTAAACGAACTCTTAATATAGTAACACTAATCAGTTTTACTGACCTGCACTGTACGAGCACAGGGAATTCAGTCAATCCAAGTGAATGTCAAATGAATGTCCTACAATAAGTTTTATTTAATAATGTTCGAAAAATAGTATAAACATGGAACGAAATATCCTCCACTAATTCCTACTGCTGATTGCCTAGTTATATATCTAAACTCGTATATAAATATATATATGTATACGCTCGACTGTTCCAGTACTACTGGTAAGTAGCAGGAGATATTCTGGTAACCCGACCTGAACATCATTCACGACTGATTGTAACTATCACATTTGTTTAAATCTTTTCAACCGGCTTTACTGTTGTCAAACGTCCCATTTTTCGTTCGCTCCAGTCAGGTCATAATGTCTTGTAATGTGGAATTGACTCAAATAAACAGGTCTCACCCTTGAAGCGTATACGCTGCTCAGTAGATTTCTAACTGGAATGCTATTCCAGTTGAGCACTTACGCGCATACTTGGAAGTAATTTGTTCATCCGACTATCGTCTACGACATATAGTTTCGAATGAAGTCCAACAGCTGAAAATGTTGGAGCACCACGGGTTAAAACTGCTTTCTTGGCGTGTTCCCTATTTAACTTCCGTGTTCAACGTACCATTCCGTTTCATCTATTATGAATTACTGTAACAATTCATAGGGATATTTTTGATTTGAAGTGATTACAAGATAGCAATGGTAGTGAATCTTTATATTTATTGACATGCGGATTGTCTATGTAGGGTAACTAAGCCAATAACGCATTACAAATATCACCCAGGCATACTACTTAATTACAATTCATGCAGAACTCGATGGAAATCACTGTGTCCCAGCATCTGATCTGCTCTGTATTTTATCACACCCTAGGGGTAAGACATTAGACACGGTTGAGAGCACTGTTTATCACCTTTGTGTGGATAACTCGTTAATTTATGCAATCGCAGGAAACAGTGTTTTCATTAGCAGTTGTATTCTGTCTCCCCGAGAATAAGTGTGTAATCTTGGCTGACTGTGATTAACACAGAAAAGGGAGAGTTTTCATTTATTCGAAACAATTGACCCAACCTGATGAATCGTTAGAGCGATCTCAGCACATACACTGAAACTTCGAAACTGTCACGTACGCTGCGAGTTATTATTCCCAAACTGTCTGACTCAGAGATGTTGTTGATAGTACGACGATTCCGTCACGACCGAAATGAAAATTTTATTAAGATATAAATCTGCTTGCAGCCGTCGTCTGAGACATGTGGAGTTTATGGACCCATAAACAGAATTATTATGCACAGTTCGACACTTCAGAAGGCTGTGTTTTTGTCATAATGCAATGAATGGTTCATAACAATGGAGTTTCTCAGCATCGCACATTGGTCGCTTTGTTCTAACGACTACTAGCACAAACCGTCCACCGCGACTGCGGTACTTAGTTGAGATACGCGCACCTCCACTACTCTGGTTGACCGTCCTAAAAGAACAAATGACGGAATGAGCTCACTGAGCTTGGCTTGCCGCTCGTTCATGGTTAAGTAGTAGGGTTGGATACCATTCTAACGGACTAAGGGAGACCAGGTCTTAGTTGCAACCGATGTATATAATCAGTAAGCCCGGTGAATTTGTCTCTAAGTAGCATCCACACATATACCGAATCCAGTTCAAAGGTTCCATACACCTCGACCAGCCAACACTTCAGTGCGGAGTGATGGCATCCTAGTGCATCACTATAAGCTGACTCAGCCTGTTTCACTCACCTAATCTCTTCAAACATATTCGTCTGTTACACTGGTCGTGGACTTTGAAAATTAATCATGCCATCGCCTAGTATGAAACCAATCTCATTCTGTAACATACAAGACGGGCTTCGAATCATTTGTCATCAACGAAATCCAATTATAGCAGACGTCATGAATCCACCATTAAACGCTTTGTAGTGATGTAAAACTCGGTAAAGAAAGCGGTGTGGACCTTTATTTGGGCCTGCGCGTACAAACCTTGTGTATTCATAACAGAATGTCGTCAGATCTTCCTGAATCAGTCTGGCAATTGGATAAAATTATTCAAAACATCACTTGCTTCACTGGCGTAATCTACAGGTCGCCATACCCTCTTAGGGATGTAGACACGGTCTTGCACAACTCTACCAATATAATCTCATTTTTAGATTATACTGTATATTTAATAATAGGAGACGTAAAATCACACAACTTAAGTTTCACGAACAATTCAGTGAGTGCCATAGCACTTTTATACATCGAGGACAGCTTCTAAGGAGTATTCGGAGCCAGACTATTTGAGTAAACTCGGGTTAGATTTACGTGCCGAACGAGTCGTAAATCGTAGTTCTTTATGATACACTTACCAGTGAGGTGAACGTGATGATTGTCTTAAATTCACAGTTTAGCGTGATTGCAGTAAAAAACGAGACAATCGAATATGTCTACTTTTTCAGCATTGGACAACACATTCCCAACTGAGCCTAGATCAGAACGGACAGGCTGACGGCCGTCTGAAGACCTTAAATTCCATGCTCCAACAAAGTGTCTCTGACCCATAAAAAAGCATGACGCCCAAAAATTTAATCAAATTTTTGGTTACGCTGAAATGTTTAACATGGACCAAGTACAAACTAGAACAGATTGAACTTCCGTTTACTGGTTATGTCGTTGCATGATCACATGTAACGTAGTGTCGGCTTTGTTATCAACAGTCTCTCTCAATCGCTGTTTGTGAATCCAAAGCTTTTTTACGACAAAGTTTAGCACATATCATGAGCAAGATTGGTACTTCACTATTTCATATTGTTGGAGGTTTGCCCAATCCAAACATAGAGGCTGGTACCATTCTAGGTAAACACAATATAAGTGCTTATAATGGCACACTCTGATTGATACATGTTCACGGAGAACGCCTTAACTAACTTATCTCAAATAATGGTATTAGAGGTCGTGACGACATTGGAAAACCTACTAGCTCCAAGGCGGTCAGGCCCAAATTTCCTATATTCCGTCGATCCGAAAAGCTGTGCTTCCGATTTGTCAGAAAAGCTTGGCTACCATTCAACCGCCTTTTGTCAACTGGCCGTCCACGGAAAGTCTGGAAACAATTGATAATCACATTCAACGCCAGAGCTGGGTACAACAAGGACCCAGCAAACTATCCGTCAGCAGTTTTGCTTTCAGTGTTCTCCAAAAAACTGGATAAATTACTAAATGATTCTTATTGGACCGAGGCAGCATACCTCAGATTAACTACTAAACGACACCTTATTTACTTCAGTGGACATAAACGTGCCACGTGAATTCACTGATTGTTCTTACCTATGGAAAAAAGACTACCTGTGTAGTAGTGACCACTAATACGATCTACCGTGATTTTCCCGAAGCCGTTGATAAAATTATCACTCCGTGTTGCAAGGCAAACTACATATTAAGGCCTCGATAAGAATTTGTTAAAACGACCTCAGCGATATGTAATTAGAGGTAGGTTCAGCTCCAACAGGTGCGTCCCAGAAGCATCCAATTTCGGGCCCCCACTGTCTACTTTTTCATCCTTGGATTACACAGCATCGCCAAATCACCAAAACTGCTATACATCGGCGAAACAAAATTCCGGCAAGTCAAAGTACACTCGAAGATTTGGAAACCTTACTGAACGACTCAAATTGTTTAATCTAGTGATCCGTAGAGAAAAGCTGGCTGTACAGCGTTAACAAATGCCAAAGCACGAACTTCTGTCTACTGCCTGTTATTTACTAGATTACTCGCATCCGTATTTGAACGAGTCATGTGCACCTTAGTAGCAGATAACTGTAGACTGTCCATACATCATGCAGACATGATAATACATGCACAAACGTTATTGCAGTACTTAAAGTAAATTTTCGTAACCCATTAATGCTGAAATCTTTAATACCGTCTTCGTCTAAATGAGCTATCTGCACCTTAGAACGAAACTATAGGTCTGTCAATCTTATCTGTAAAACATTTGTCGCCTATTGAAAGCATTTATGGCAAGCCACTAGAATAGTTATTTACCCTAAAATAATCTAGTCTTCAGAGATCATTTTATGGTGTAACACTAAGACCTTGGGAAAAACTTAATTCTCATCAGCACAAAATTCAACATCTCGCGCTCACTACTGACAAGTCTTCCACTACAATAAGGGGTCATTTCCTGAAACTAGGCCATGAAAAAGACGAGTTAATATGTTGGCAGAACTATTTCAGATTAGAACCCACTGCAAACTTTGTGGTCACGAGTCAACTGACTGAGTTTTGAAATCCTAATCTATGGGTATTTGTGTCAATGACAACGTGCATCACAAGTTTCCTGACCGTCCTTGTAGTCAAGTTCCACGGATTGCTAAGTGTGAACAACTGACGATATGTTATTTCAATGTGTCTTTATGTTCATTGCTAACATGACTGCATGTTAAATACTTCATTCAAGTAATCGTTATGTCATTTCTATTAAGTTTTCCTTTACTTCAATGAATCATTCAACACGATTTTTCAAGGCCAGCACAGTTACATGAACGTGCAAGCAACATTTTTCCTATATCCTATTAAATCATAGGAGCCCAAGAACCTATAAACAAAACGGAACGCCTCACGCAAGAAGTAATTTCTTATCAAAGTAAATGATTATTTGCTTGTGGGTGTTCATATATTCTCTCTTATTTTACAAACAATTTCTTGTTGGTTGTTTATTTCATGTTCGAACAAAGCAGTTAGAACTCGAACACTGGTAGATGCAAGCATTTCGTATTGACTCGT
>LUCH01003208.1:21773-69602 GCA_013368495.1 Paragonimus heterotremus | reverse complement strand
GCTGTCCTAGGACAGCGACAGTTGGGCGGATGGAGTCCAGCGGCAATCGGATTTTGCGTCCAATAAGAGCCTTAGCTGGAGATCTTCCATTAGGTGTTTGTGGATTTGGAGTCGCCCGATAACGCTTTAGGAGTTCTTCCAAAACTTCCACGGTCGTTCCCTACCCTTGAGTGATCCTGAGAGTTCTAAGGAGACACTTTGGGAACACCCAGTGAACGGCCGGCAGAAGAATTTCTGGCAGCTCTATAATGCGATTTAATGGAACGCCACCTACATTTCGAGTGCCTGAGATACGCAGCTACGATTAAATCTACCTTCTGCCTTCAACAAACCAGCAACGAAGTTAACATATCTTGGAATGATACGATCGTATCAGCGTCAATAAGGACTTCAGAAATCCGCTTTCAGCTTCCTGGTGAGAAACTGTTGCCCAGTTTATCTCGGATGCATTGAAATCACCTATGATAAGCAGGTGAGTAAATCGGGACAACATCCTAGGGCTATAACTTTATAGCCCTAGGATGTTGTCTGGGTTTACGAGAAGGGTGGTCATCGTCAGAGAGGGAAAACGATAAATAATTCCCACTTGTGTATGAATCTTGGCCCACAGACCTTCAGGTTTATCAGAGAACTGCAGTCCACTATTAACGGTGGTTGTCGGGAGATACTACTGAAAGAAAATCGCAGAACCCCCCCTTCTCCCTCGGGCGGAGTCTGCTCGGTAAACTGAATATCTTAGTTAACTGTCACTGATGTCACCTGTAAGCCAGGTTTCTGTGAACTCAAACGTATGGGGCTGGGTGTCATGAATTAACTGTAATTTCTGATAATTTATTGGACAAATTCAGACATTTCATATACATACACTTACGAACTACGTCCTCGTTTAATTTCGCGAAAAAAGAGATAGTAGAGTACAAGGAAGAGATTGGGAAGTAAGTTCCAAAATTAAGGAGGGTTGTGAGGTCAGAATCGGCCTGTTGTGCCGAATTGTTTTGAAGACCCTCCTTTGAGGCTGTTATCGCTACATCACTGCCTGTGCAAACGTCAGGATATTTGACCAGCATTCTGGATACCGAAACTTGCGGTCTCTGTGCCCCTGTTAAACTCAGCGTTTTGGAAGATTGTTTCGAAGTTTTCACCCACGGAAAACGGGACTTTTTCGCCTTCTGGATGCGTGGTTTTGAAAAGGGCAATGCGCGCGGTTCTATGGGCCAGTGATAGAAATACCTAGTGGGACGGGCCAAAGAGATGCTTTCTGAGTCACAGGAGGTAGCCCCAACAGACTCCTATCGTTCCGAATTCTTGGATGAAAAATTCCTCTACGGGGCCGTTTGGTGGTTTTTAAGATAGGTAACTCGGAAAGTGGTTTTTGTGCGGTTTCGTTGCTTCCAGTCTGCCATGATCTGTGACGTAGTCTTAATTCGCTGCTGACGTCTCATCCTCTTGCCGAGAGAGCTCGAAAGACACACCTTTCAGGTAGGCGTTAGCGGATTTCAAAACCACCGGATTTTCCACCCCTGTCTCAGGATTGAGCATGGCTGGCAAGGTTACCAAAGGGCCAAGTGACTTTTTGGTTGTCTTGGGACGTAGCCTGCTCGCAAGTACAAGATTCATGACGTCTTGGGGAATGAAAAAACTAAAACTGATTAGGCTAGCTCGATTGGAGATGTTGTGGGAAAGCGGTCCCATAAAACAACCCTCCTTTCTCTGGGAACTTTCCCCCATTTTTATTGCACCCTCCTCTATGTGTACAGTTGACAGGGTGACTGCCTTCTTGTTGCTTGCATCACCTGGGGGAGCAAGCGCTATGTACTAATTTAAAGACTAGTGTTCCAACTTCACTTCAAACAGAGTCCGTTGGTACTCCTCCCTACTCTCCATGAGAGAAATAGAGGGAGATACAGAGCTAAGAAGGGCCTCGCATTCGCAGTCGCGGATTTTCTGCGTCGCTCCACTTTTCATAGTGCGTGCGTGACTAGTCAGCGGCAAAGCGGCACCTTGGCTATCGTCAAACGTGCAACTCACCCAGATAAAATTGAGAGATGAAGAGGCAAGCTGCTTGTACTGGTCTTCGATGAGGCCAGTGCAGTTAAAGTGATACCACTTCTGGCACCGGTAGCATTACATACCGTTTTGTACGGATATTTTTCACCCGTACAGGCCGCAAATGCTCACTACCTCAGTCCTTGTTTGCTGAGTCTCAGCATTGCTAGATCTAACTCCGGTCATTGTTGATAGGAACAAGCAGTATGCATTATAAAACATACAGGAACAGACACTGTAGCCTAATTAATTCAATACATAGCGAATTAGTCTGTTATTCAGTAAAGAATAACAATAATCGTATACAATTTTTTGATGTGCAGGGCAACAGTAGAGCAAAAACATGCGTAAACAATAACAAGGGGAAGATTTGAACCGAACTCCGAGTTACCCGCATCAGGTAATTAACAGTGTCGTCAATAGAACAAATATGTGTAAGTTCTCCTGCGGGAGTAGTGGGTGTTCATTTGGGGGATGAAAAACAAGTGCGTTTGGTGCGATGCTTGCGGTACGTGGTACCGTTCAAGGTGTTGCAACCTCGTAAAGAGCTTACGGACTGTATTTGAATCATAGCTTTTAATTCAGTTCAGTTCACAAGACTTGCAGCGAGTGTCGTTTTCTCACATTTGAATGCTCCAACGATCTGACCCTGCTGCAACAAATGAAGAAGGTAAATGCTCCGCTTCGATTTGGCTGGGAGAATCCCGCCGACGAAGTGACGTGTGAGTGTAACGCTGTTGGCTAAATGGCATGCTCATCGAATGTATGAATGTTCAATGCCAGGGTTATTGTCACCATAAACTTCATTCAGTCTCCTAATTGTCGAAACATGGTTTGCTTCCCTAAAGAAAGCAAACGATTACCGTCGAAGAGAAGATTGGGCAGTAGAAACAGACAAGAAAGAATGGCTAAGCGAAAACAAACAGTCAGGCGTCAGACGCACGCGAGCAAACATATATGCTGGTAGTAAGAAGGAAAGAAAGGAGGAAACAGAAAACCACGTACCCTGTTGGCACAGAAAAGTCTTACACTATTTCCGGGCACCAACGGTTAGCCTTATTCACTCAATACTTAGTCACTTACGGTGGTGGCCGCTACTACTGTGGGCGGTAGTTTATTCCAGGAATTTCCTACCTGGCATGAGAAAAACTGCGCTCAACTATTTGTTCTGGTTGGTTCCTCAACCAGCTTTATCTCACTCTCTGAGCGCGAAATATCTGTCAGGAACTAACATATGGTTTCCCGCTTCCGAACCCCCCCCCCAAGAATTTGAAATTTTTCATCAGATCACCCTCATGCTTTTTTAGTGAAAAAGATTGAGCTTTTTAACCCGCCAGGACAATTTATTCCTTTGAGCTCCACAAAAATCGTTGTGAGTCCACATTGTACTACTGCTAGTGCCTGCTCATCTTCTGTAAGATAGGGACTCCACGCCTGCACGCAGTACTCAAGTTATGGTCGAACATACGTCTTACACAAAGGAATAAGAACTTCGGGTTCTCGTGACGCAATTGTCCTCTTTTACTGATGCAACGCCTGGCTTGCTTTTTGAGTGGTTGCTATGCATTAGGTTGAGACCATGAAGTTTGCCTTCACCTGGATTCCTAAGTCCGTGATTTCAGCCACTGTGCACACCAATGTGTTGGAAACGCATTGGTGTGCACAGTGCACTGGGTGCTGCCTCAGTGTCAACACCAAGTAGTTGTCTACACTTATCATCATTTGGTGGTAGTTTCCACTCAACAGTCCACTGGTACTGTTCATCCAAGTTTTGCTGTACAGAAGTCTCTATAGGACAATTAGTTAATTCCACATCATCTGCAATCAAATAACAAGCACAGTTAAGCTATTCTTGTAAAACTGAAAAAAGTGGTAAGCCAAGAACTGATGCCCGGGGAAATCCACTCCTAACAAACGGCGTGCATGGCTTAACCCACTTCACCTGAACACAAAAGCGCCTGTTAAAGGTAGGTTTCAAACCATTTAATCAATCCTGATGTTACGTTAGAGGCCCCTAGTTTCGTGAGTAAAAAGTGATTATTAGCAGACTCGAATGGTTTCCTACAATCCAAATGACGTACTTCAGCTCGTTCGCCTGAGTCTAATCGTCGAGTTGTTTCATCTCGGAAGTATAACAGGTTTGTCGAGGAACATTTTAATCTCACGAAGCCCCGCTAAAATCTCGTCTTGGGTCACATGATGCACCACCTTGTCCCTAATGATCTTCTCCATGACTTAGCGCTGCTAATGTGAGGCATACGGACCGATAGTCTGACACCTTCTGCTTGTTACTATCTTAAACCGGGGCGACTGTAGCCAACTTGCCATCTCCCGGTAACCTTGTATGATTCATAGACAAAGTAAATAGTCTGGCAAGTGGAAGTGCCAAGACATTCACTATTGGTTGCAAGATAACAATTTGGATGTAATCTGGTACCGCTGTCATATTTCTGTCCAACTTCAGTAAGTGATCCCTAACTCCACATGCCGAGATGGGTAGTTCCAGCAATGTCGGTAGGTCAGTTCCCATTTTAATTGTAGATAGTTTGCCCAATGTGCACCTTTTCGAGAACTGAAGAAGGGTCTCTGCCTTCTCCCCGCTCGTCGCCTAGTGTATTCCCTGCTCACCTTTGACATACTCCACCTCCACCCATAGAGATACCTTAACCTGTGCGTGTTTGTAATGAACTTTTGGATCTAATTTGTCCCGCCCGGCCAAGTTCTTTCTATATTTCACACGAAATTCCATCTGTACTCAGCTAGCTGTACAGCTTGCCCATGCATATTTCGGAAACCTTCGGTGCCCTCTGGTAAATCAACAGTTTCCAGGCTCTATTCCTAATTTTCTGAACCTCATCAACCCTCTTTCACTAATCAAACACGACCAAACCAGACACGTTTCTTCTCTCCCAACTATCAATCAAGTTCAGTCCCCTTTCATCCTCTTTACTTATCCATGGCAGTTGGTGTGATTTCTCTACCAGGTCAAAAACTATTCTCCTCCTAAGTTCATGATACCATTTATCTGGCGGTTTCGAACTCCTGGTTGCAAAGCTTACCTTGAGGAGCCCATGATCGCTCTGACCCAGAGGAGCATCAATATCCAGATAATCAGCGTCGTTCTCGTATTTGGCATTCACCAGATTTAATACAGCTGGTGACTCCTTAACTCCAGCGTATAAGTTGATCTACACGTTGCACGGGAGTTTTTTGGTGAATTAGTCTGAACAAGGTTTCTTCAAATGACCCATTGGATGCACTCTGATCATCCCGACCAATTTCCGGTGCATCGAAGTCGCCCAGCAAAAGGATTTCATTGGTTTTGGTAGCCTGCTCTTCAAGGAGTGCAACCAGTTGTGCATCCTCTGGACTACTCTGCTGATTGGAGAAACACGCGTAATATCACTTGTCGGATGGTCGTAAGAAGAAAGCAGTTAATTACTTCTGATTCACCTATGGTGTAGGTTAAGAAATTACAAGCTAGCCAGTTAAACGGAGGTAGTACATCTATGGCGGATGATGAAAATATCATTTAGATGTTACCGAGGTCGCGTAAGTGACATCCTCAAAAAAGGCGTCATCTCTGAAAAGGCTAATGCCCCGCTACCCGCTGTGCCAGCATCGCCTAGAGAAGAGACAGCACCCTATTGAAATACCGGAGCAAGCACTCGGACGTAAGGCCCGAAGTGGCTCCCTCCTCGTGTGGTATTAATGTGGGGATAACGACATGCAGAAGAGTGATAGGCGTGATCTACATGAGTGCGTGTAGTGTAGAAAGTAAATGGAGTGAGCTTAGAGCAATTACAGAGGGGTAGAAATCAAGGCTGTCACGTATACCTGGCTAAAGTTGATATTAGTGATCTCTGCACACTGGGGCATTATCTCTACCGTACGGACAGAAGATAGCAGAGTTAGTGGCAGGTCGTTTGTTTTGACAGCCCAACAGTACGGACAGAGATCTGACAGATACCTTGTAACGTCAGGTGCATTGTTCGCGGTTTACTCGCTGAAGGTACAAGGGATCACGATGCTTTTAGCGAGTGGATACGGAAATCCTATGACGTCTGGGGCAAAGAGTGAACAGTTGGTTGCACTCTTCGAGGGCTTGACAAACCAAGTTAATGAGATCTTCCTCTCGGATGCTTTCATTGCGCCTAAAGTAGACTGGGTAAAGGTGCATGTCCTAAATGACTCTTACGGAGAAGCTTTTGTCAAACCTCTTCATACCAAAACAAGTGCGGCATATAAGCTAGCTTATGCGATAAAGGTCTGGTCAAACATCTGCTGTACTGAATGTGACAATTACTGAAAACCTAAATGACGTAAGCAACCTCGAGGTGGGAGCTCCTCTTCGTAAGCTACCATGGGCTAATGCAAGTAATCACGGAGATCACGGGCACAACACTTCGTGGTAAATGGCGTCGGATATATAAAAAGACAAGTATCGAGAAGCTTGCTTGAAAAGCCGGCTTAATATCTCACGGAATTGGTGCGTATGAGGATAAGTTGGATGTGGAATGAATTTGAGAGTGAATCAAGGGGAATGTCAGCGATCTTATAAATGAGTTTGATCCATTCCGTAAAGTCAAACGGCGCGGCATCTTGCCATGGTAGAAGAGGAGGGCAAACAAAGTCCAAACCAGCAAGCGCAGAGCGTAATAAGGTTCAATTTAATGAGCGAATATTAGCGATATCTTAAATGTAAACGTACTCTAAACACAGCCAATCGCGTCCAGGCAGAGTGCAGGCTGACGTTTGTTGAAAATTTGGCAAACCAGTCTGGACAAAACGAGAGGGCTTATTTCATTCAGTTTCAGTCCGGGGCATGCTTACGAATGGCTACTATGTGCATTAAGAATGGACGACGGGCGGGAAGATGGGAGCTCTGTTGGGTTTTTTTGAAAGTTGCATACAATAAATAGTGGTAGGTCCCCCCGGACTAAAACCTTGGTCGATCTACCTGATATGTCAGATGTATTGTTCACAGCTTACAAGGTGCTTACTTAATTTGGACGTAGACACTGTGGTGGAATCGGATGACATTTGTCCAGCGATCTGAAAATCGCTGACTGAAGTCTTGGTGTATGCTCTCGTAAGTCTGTTTACTGTGTTACTGGAAAAGAGTAGACTACCCAGAGAGTGAGAATTGGCGGCGATGTTTCCAATTCACAAAGGTGACAACAGGAAGGAGGCGTCCAACTGTAACACAGTCCGCCCCACATCTGCAGTGTTTTAGAATCATAAGAAAGACTAATCCAGAATGTTACCAAGCATGGACTCTTGACGACCTAACAGGATGGCTTCGTAAGGCAGCGATCCCACTTGACAAACCCAGTAGTTCTTTTTCAGATGAACTTTCCAAGAGGTTAGAAGTGCGAAGGTTGAAGTTTGCTACCTAGAATCTGAGGGAGTGTTTGATTCGGTGAGTCATAGGGTTAATACTAAAACTAAGGCTTTTAGAGGTCTCCCATAGTCATAGCATGGATTGACGAGTATATGGACGTTTTAAGCTTCTATATACACATGGAGGAAGCATAATCCGATCTTGCAGCTGTTAGCAGCGGGGTGCCACAATGGTCAGTTTGAGCCCATTACTTTTCTGAACTTACGTTAATGAACTAGTCTGAAAACTAAATTGCTTGCGCCACATGCTCGCGGACGATGTGACTTCGCTAGGGTGTCCATGCAACAAGATCTCGATGGAATATCAATGGATTGCATAGTGACAGCTACCACTTAATATAGTCAAGTGTAAATAGCCGCTTGGACCGGAAGCAGAAGAAGCAAGTAAGCACATAGAAGAAATTGGCAGAGCCTTGGACATAGCACGAGTTAACAAGGCGGGAGATCTAGGGACCCACTCTCCACCTGGTGTATGGCGGCAGATCGAAAAGTCAGCCGAGAGTTGTACCAACTGAAGAAGGCTGTAACACCAAAGGACTTAATGGCATACTGCTCTTATACAAGGCGTAGTTACGCTCACACCTGGAGTACTGGATCTTGGCGTGATCGTCGTATCTAGTGAGGGGTAAACCAGTACTCGAGAGAGAGTCCAGCGCAAATACATGAAGTTGTTTGTGAAACTCAGGGAAATGTATTAAGCAGACTCAGGTGCCTTAACCTTTCTTCATTCGGGCGAAGGCGTAGGAGGGATGATCTCATAGTGATGTCCAAGCTCCTTAAAGGATTGTCTGATACAGGAAAACGTGTTCATCCCCACTGGAGACTCAACGTCAATGGCACATGAGTTGAGGCTGCTTATTGATCGATGAGACTTCCGTACCAGTCGACAGCGCTTTTAGTCGCGCGTCATTGTATTGGTTCCCCTTGAAAAATAATGAGGTGGAGCCCCGTCTTCTGTTGTTACAGCACGATAAGACCTCTGAGGTTCACAAGTGTAGAAAACTATACATCATTGGCACTCGTCGTAAGTCCTGTGAACTGAACCAAACTGAACGTGAGTCACCTGCGACTCTTTTCTTTATCTTACACTTTTGCTGGGTGACTTGCGAATAGATAAGTACTTGCTGCACTGGTTGATGCTTATGAGGAAGTGTTTTTAGAATTTCTACAATGTAAGCCAAATACGTTCGTAACTGCATACCTGTGAGAATCTGTTACTCCCTTTTGATGTCATGGTGCGAAAGGTTGAGTTAGTAATGGGCACAGAGGAGCTCTGTGTACCGTTAGACACCCAGACACTTCTAAGTTTTTGTTGAACTTACTAAGGAATTGTTCAAACGCGTTTGTTGAAAAAAGTTGTTAATACATTAACGCTGCTCAGACTACGTTAAGCCATATAGTTAACACGTGAAAACCACATGGGATGGCAAGCGTGCCATTTTAAACTTCTATGCATCCGTTTCACTGGACGACATTTCGAAAATGAACTTGTGACCCAGCTGCTTTTTCCTCAGAAGAGTCGATTACTTCCCGAAATAGTGCAACGACGTACCACCAAAGCCGTTTATGATCCTAAAGCTGGGCCTTCGAATTGTGGTTACCAGCGTCCATCGTCCACTCACTATAGCTCCACCGGTTCGTTGGTGACCTGTTTCTTTCCTCTTCAGTTTCTACGTCCACCTGTTACCCACGTAGTTCTTTGTTCAACATGGTTCTTACCAGTGCCCTTAGAGGCCATCCTCTCGAAGTGACCGATTGAACGATTATCGCAGGTTCTTTACACCATGAGTTTTAGTTTATGTGATGCTCCTTCCAATTCCGTTTAGTTCATATACAGCGCCTTTTTTCACGTTTAACGTGTAGTTGCCGTTTTGCGACTATTCGCCAAGAGATACAGAACTCTTGAAAGCTTGCTTTGGCTACTCCTGTCACCACTCAGTTGTGATAGTATTTTTGATGGAAAGGCTAATGTATACCAATGTTGTTTTGGTGTTAATTTGTACAACTTGAGTCCCATAAATTTACGCTTGCCCCTTTCTGCTTTTTAGGACTGTCGTTGACTTCCCCTAACCAAACAAACCCTGTCTCCGCTCTACTTGTTACACAACGTGTTGGTATGGGGCGACTAAATGTTACGCTTCCCAAGCATCGTTTCTTACTATTCCTGAGTTTTATCTACCTATTTTCATTTACCTCGCTGTACATTCAATTGCCAGGTTAGTTAAATTATTTGCAGTTGATCTGTTTAGGTCTCTACGGTGAAAATGGTATATTGCCCGTGAACTTACTCCGACTAACCAGTAAGAGCCGTATAACTGACTTCGTTAATTTTCATCGTTAGCTCCGACCAACCTCCAAGATTTCGTGCAAGAACCGAACTTGCTTCGTTTCAGTTCGATTTTTAAGTTGGATGTGATTTTCATGTTCGAACTTTGTGTGGTTGTTGGTGCCGTGCTAGCCTTCTTGGCAGCCTGGTTCTCTGAGTTTCGGAATTCTTTTGTATTCTCGATTTTGTGGCTGACCTACTTCTCTGTTTTCAAGGTTGGTTTTCATGTTAGCGCAAGTAATAGTTCTTATTATTACCAAAGGGTGGACAGACATTCTTGTGGTTCCAATGGTATGTTCTGATTTATGCTAAGTAAATATGGCTAAAGGGATATATTGTTGTTGGAAGCAGGATTTATCGCTATCCTTCTTTCAAGCTTGCCACTGACTTCTTCGCGTTACGTTGCAAGCGATCGAATTGCTTTGTGGCTCTTACGTTGGCTGTTGTTCCGACTAATGTTCTCTGCAGGCGTGGTAAAACTGACAAGTGAATGTCCATCTTGGTGGGACCTCAAAGCTCTCCACTGGCATTATCAATCTCAGGTAAATATTTTGCATTGTGATACTTCAATATGGTAGTGTTGTCTTTAGTCAACCAACACACCTTGAACGCTGAGGCTTTTTTCCCTGAAGAATGCCTTTTAATATTTGTGCCTGCTGTATTACGTAACCACTTGAAACATCAGTTTAATATCATCTCAAAACTAATCGCCCAGTGTTAGTGTGAGTTTATTATGTGGATTGATTTGATTCGTTGTGTTACATTGTCTCGGCGGTCATGGTTAAAATCCTGTCCGTCGTTTGAAACATTGAGTTTCCTTTATCCAGTTCATTAAGACGGCAAGAAGACATACATTACGAGGTGCAAGCATTTCGTTTATTCTCATCAGTCAAATACATAAAACATTCAGTTATATAGGTTAAGGGCATGGCGACAAAACAGTGAAGTGAACGAACATCAACATGGGAGTAATCAGGATTCACTGCCAGGGTAACGAAATTGATTGCGTCAACACCTTTTGCCAACAAAGGGCCAGTGCGTGACGCTTGATCAACGATGCCTCGGAGAACGCCAACAGCCTAGCGTTGCGGTTGCGCAATAGGACTGACCATGAACGAAGTGACGGGGTCAACCACATGACCTGTTGCGATTAAGTGTTTCGCGATCGAAGACGCCGGATTTCCATTCGAGTGTTGGCATACTGACCCATGTTGACTCATTGTTCGCACTGGCCACTTGGGGATGTGCTCCGCCTTCCTTTATCGTAAATTTCGTTTCGTTCTGCCAATGTATGAGTCACCGCAACTGCAAGTGAGAGAGGCAGAGTTTTCCGAGAAAGAACGATCGGGGTAGTGGAGACTGATCCTGTGGGTGGAAAGCAACAAACGCAATTCCGCTGCGGGATATGTGCGATCAATGGCTGATTTCAACTTTCGACTTACATCGGTAATATTGTGGTTACCTGTGTAAGGAAGGCTGATGAAAACCTGCTTCTTCGGCAGTGATTGTGGTTGGGGGTTAGCCACTCGTTCCTTGCAGTGAATTTCGGTTTGAGTTCGATGGATGTGCTAATAAGCAGATTGATCGTGTAGTAATGGGCAGCCCGTTGGGCCCAACATTGGCTGATGTTTTTCTTGGAATGGTCGAAGATAGATTATTGGATTATATCGACCAATCTTTGCTTTATAAGCGGTGTGTCGATGACATTCTTATATTCACCGATTTTGATCATTTTGTCACTCTTTTGCATCAGTTTAATTCCACTTATCGAAATCTCCATGTTACTCATGAACAAGCGCTAGGTAACTCACTGCCATTTTCGGACGTCCTTATTTCTAGGCGTTCAGACGGCCCACTTAGTAGGTCTGTTTATCGAAAAGCCACGTGGAGTGGGCAGTACCTACAATCCTCTTCATTTGCACCCGTGGCTTACAAACGTAGTTTAGTACGAACAATTTTTCACCGAGCCGAACACCTAAAGTCTGAAGAGGAGCTTTTGAAGAGCGTTCTGCTTGCGAATGGATATCCGGCGGAATTTATTGAAATTCACTGCAAAGAACGAGTGGCTACCCCCAACCACAATCATTGCCGAAGAAGCAGGTTTTCATCAGCCTTCCTTACACAGGTAACCACAATATTACCGATGTAAGTCGAAAGTTGAAATCAGCCATTGATCGCACATATCCCGCAGCGGAATTGCGTTTGTTGCTTTCCACCCACAGGATCAGTCTCCACTACCCCGATCGTTCTTTCTCGGAAAACTCTGCCTCTCTCACTTGCAGTTGCGGTGACTCATACATTGGCAGAACGAAACGAAATTTACGATAAAGGAAGGCGGAGCACATCCCCAAGTGGCCAGTGCGAACAATGAGTCAACATGGGTCAGTATGCCAACACTCGAATGGAAATCCGGCGTCTTCGATCGCGAAACACTTAATCGCAACAGGTCATGTGGTTGACCCCGTCACTTCGTTCATGGTCAGTCCTATTGCGCAACCGCAACGCTAGGCTGTTGGCGTTCTCCGAGGCATCGTTGATCAAGCGTCACGCACTGGCCCTTTGTTGGCAAAAGGTGTTGACGCAATCAATTTCGTTACCCTGGCAGTGAATCCTGATTACTCCCATGTTGATGTTCGTTCACTTCACTGTTTTGTCGCCATGCCCTTAACCTATATAACTGAATGTTTTATGTATTTGACTGATGAGAATAAACGAAATGCTTGCACCTCGTAATGTATGTCTTCTTGCCCGTCGCTTATCTAAATATAATTCATTTTCGGGGTTTTTGCACCCTTTCTAGGCCATTGTTCCTCTTCTCGAATCCGCAGTTTTGTATGCTCAGCTCTTCAGTTTTCTTAGATACGTACCTTGTGTGTGTCACCTTGAGGGTACTATGTTTACCCCAGCACGCCGTTTTGCACGTTAGCTGACTGTCGGTGTACCTCAGTCATGGTCGTGTCTGCATCCAACAAAATCAAATATTCCCTGTTACCATTATGGCAAACGGCGGCTTGGACCACAGTGCCATCTGACCAAGCTCGTGACAGTTCACTCAAAACTGTAGACTGTTTGATCTTATCAGCATGCAGTATTAATGAAATGGTACCGGCGAAAATAGCTCCGCTAACCTTCACTATCTGTCACGTCGGAATGATGTTCTTTCGTAAAAAGGAGATGTGTACAACACTTGTGATTCTTTATGGTTCAGAAACGTTCCTTGTTCCTGACGAAGGTGCGAACAGGTTGGTAGTGTTTGACCATCGTTATCTCTGTATCTTAACCTGCACCATCAATTCTGTTACGACCCCACCTGATAGAGAAAGGCAAGAACAACGCAAAGACCGCGAGCAGTATATCTATCACGAACGAACGCAAGGATATTTCAAACTGCACGAAAATCAGAGCGCAAATATCGGAGGCCAACTTTCACAACTTAGAACCCCCCAACAAGTAAGGAGAAAGATGACCTTCAAACGAGCTTTATTTACTGCTCAGTTTGAAGGCAAAACACCGGTTTACAGCAACTGTATTCATGGGTTTAGATCGGCCTTAAGCCTAGGTCACCCAATGGACCAATCAGAGGCGAGTGCAACTTCTCGGATGTTCGAGAATTCTGGCGAGCGTTCAAACTCCCAGAAAATGAAGAAATCCATTTTCCATGCAAGTAATGCGAATTTCTCCGAAGGAATGCCTTTTCCCGACAAATTCATCCAGTACCGCTTGACCAGTTGGCACTGTGGCTTGAACCACTGTTTATCACAATAGTTGCGGGGAATTTTCTATAAAATATCCAAAAAAAGATAGAAGTGGCTGACATTAATTATGGGTATAACTAGAAATGTAGATGCAGCTTTGACACTGATCGCAGCAAGTTGCCATTTCCAATTGCGTTCCTAACCTGCGATCCGATTACTCGATAAATTCTCAACCAGACAAGTGGCACTTGCCCACTCTACTTAGTGGAAGACTCAGGGTTTTCATATTTTGGAGCCACGTTATTGCCTCATCATCTTGTGGCTTCACTTAACTGTGTGTGAATTCGGTAGATAGACCCCGATGTGGTCACATTCAGCGGGCGCACGGATTACGTAATCTGGCCGTTGTAGCGCATTCGCATTGTTTAACCAAGTGATCGCGTTTCCGAAGTTCCTTCGAATAGAAGTCGCTACTACACTGTCACGTGCTAATTGGCAGAGACAACGATAATCAACCACAACTAGTCTGCTGATACCTCTGTCACAAACACGCCACTTTCCTAATCCAGGAAGAATTAGGTGCGCCTGAACTTCATATGTCCATTTCGGCGACAACTTTCACTCCTCAGGTGACGCAGGTCAACATGATAACACACCCTCTTATTGTTCTCACCCATATTGCATCATTCGTATTGCAAGCTGAAAAGATGGCGCTACCCATATGTGTGAAACTGTCCACGATCTCAAACGGACTGCAATAAGGGACGTGGGGCGGAACATCTAACACTTGAGGCAGCACGTCCGATTTCGAAGACACGAAGCGCACTCAATACAGGTCATCTTGGTCGATCACTTCAGTCAACAGGGTTTGCAAGTCTTGGGTAAGGGGCCAAAGAAGGACATTGTAATCGTCATACCACAAAGATCTCCGCGCCACGTTCAAATTCGTTGGCTTCTCTATTCCCAATCTTCAGGTTATCGTTCATGACAAGGTTGAACCGAGATGGAGTGATCAGACACCACTATCGAATACCACCAGAATCAAGTAACACCCCAGACAGTTGAACACAAATCCGCATCGTGCTTACAGAGTAAGCATTTGATGTCGACAGATTCACACATTTCTCTTAGATTCCTATGTGAAGGAGACGGTTCCAGAACACGCTAAGGGCAGCAGGATCGAGCGCAGCTTTCTGATATAAAAAGAAATATCAACGCCACTGTTTGTCTGTGTCAGTATCAGTGCATCAAGACCCGCTGTAAGGTTGTTGGTGCGTCTTTGGGCGAGCCTGAATCCCGCCGGTCCCCCCATCTGGTTTACTGTCGGGGAAGAACCCAATTCCCCGAAAATACCGTTTTATTTGCCTTCGCAGTGGCCTAACTCATTACTGATTGTAGTGGCCTTCATAGTCGGCACGGTCACATGCCACTTAACCCGTCACGTGCGTTCTCAACCTTTGTGCCAAATTCTGGCGCCCCGCCCACACGCACGTCCATTAATTGGAACATCATTGTACTGTCTGGATCTTTGATCCACTTCTGTCTCTGTTTTCTGATTGGTCACAAACCCTTTAAATGTGGTCTGGTTTGTGACCGTATTGTTTTCGGATTGGGTGACATAAGGTGGCTCTGTCCGTAGGCCTATCTTCTCTCTGTGTCCATACGTTAGCATTGGGTGGTTGAGTTGGCCGGGAAGATTCGTATTAATCTTGCATATTTCGTAGTCCGTTGTTCAGAACCGTTGAATGTCGTTCCGTTATCTACCGTTCCACTAACCGTTATTCCGTTGTCTGTTTACCCGCTCGTAGGCCGTATACCAAGTTACGACGTTTACTCTAAGTTCAGTGTTCATATGCGATTTCAAGTCAGTGAACAACGTAGACACTATAGAGGGGAAGCTTGTATCTCCATGATTTTCACAGACTTCTGGTCTATCATAAAATTAAAGTACTTGCTAGTGAAAGTCATTCTTCAGTTGGTCATTTAGTTTCCCCGACCACTCAAAAGAATGTTGTCAGTTCTGGCTTCAACCCCTATATCTATCCTTAAAGAACGGAATTTTGCTTCTGTCTTATCCAAGGTGCTCACGGGTCTTGTGATGCAACGGTTTCTGAAACGCTGGGAACTCTAGCTAAGAGAGGAACAAGGAGGTTTCCGATCTAGCCACTGATGTACCGATCCTGTTTACACTTTACAACAAACACGTCATTCTTTATCATCATCATCGTAGACAGCAATATATCGTGATTTCCACCGGTACCTAGTTGTTATACAACCATGAAGAAAAACGACAACCCTTAATTAGAAGGCAGAAGCGAAGGAAGTGATAGAGCCTAAATTCAAAAAACATATCTTACTTCACATATTCAACACCAGGACACTTACATCTCGCAAACGACCATTTAAACTGTAGGTGACAATACAAAACCAACTATAGGATAGATGTCTTATAGCATTAACTGCACTTATCTCACAGACAGCTCAGTTGGACCTCGACAGCGTTCACGTCATTACCTCTGATTAGTCTCCATCTCATCCAACGGAAAATACTAAATGTTCTGTACACCTGGTTAGCACCTTTTGTATATCACCTAACCATCTAATTCTGCGCATACCTAAAACTTGAGCAACTGATCTCACCTGACGCTCACTTCCAAATATCCACCTTTTGACCTTGTTGCCGTCTACCTGTTAGTGTTGCCTGACACGAGCTTCTGTTTCATTCCGTATACTTCGACAACTTTCATAATTTCGTCATCCAGCATTAAATCTTCACAATCATAGCGTTGCCAAAGCACTGCATTTCGGGGCTGCAAAGCGCATTCCTAAATATTCGGTGGAGCGCGGGATAGTATCTAACATTGTCTAGGCTACTTAGAAATCGTCAACTAATGACATCTTGCCATCAACATATTCAGGGCCAGCCGGTCTTCAACCAGGTAGAAGCTCCACGCTGGTATTTTGTGAATGCAGCCAACAATCCTCTACTAATTCATCAATGACAAAGTGAATAAAAATGACGAAAGCGTTCGCCGCTCCCGATACTGAAACTGTTAGACAGTGCACCGTAACAGCTATCGTCGGCTGGATCATAAAAATAAGACAGCAGATTGTTGATATACTTATTCGACATATTCCTGCGCTTGAGCGACTTAGAAATTGTAAATCAATTGATTGAATCAAACACACCTCTATAGTCGAGAAGAACAACGACTGTTGGTTAGCTTCACGCTTGACGCTGTTTCAGCATTTGGTTCAGTACGCAACCTTGTCCACTTTTCCCTGATTTCTGTATCCCGTGATGCACTGAATTGACGAATCTTGACGGTGTATAAACCCTAGTTGTGATCAAGATTGACTTAATTCTCCAATCGTTCTCGCAAGGACTCCGGACTCTTTTATTAAATATAGAAGTTGTCACCGAGTCGCTTCGGCATCGAGGACCTTTTTCAGTCGTCCACACTACTTGAAGTAACTCAGTGGAGGCTTCTGCTAATACATCCTCACCTTTGAAAAGTGATGGCACGGGGTCATCAACTCTGTCATATATAAGAGTCGAAATACAATCGCTGACCTCGGTTTTAATAAGCTGCTCCAAATCTACCGAATAGGGCACTATGCTACAAGTTTGAGGTGGCAACAGTAAAAATAGGAGATCAGTTAAACTAGCTATCAGTGTTCCACTCGGCATTTTAATCTTCTGAACATGTTATAAATGCATGTGCCTTCTGCCTGGCTGGTAGGTTCACCGACAGACGAACGCTCTCAGGCAATAGTACAGATAATCTCGAATTGCATGCCGTTCAGAACAACAAAAGCGGCTTCTATTTTAAATTTATCAGTTAATCTAACCTAACGACCAGCAATCTGCCTACTCCTGAGCTTTTTGAGGATATCATTCCCAAACTCAGTGTATAAAGAATATTCCATCTGCTGTCTATGATGACGAGGATGATGACGTCTAACAACTCTAGCGACTTCTCTGGGACCCCGTTTTTGTTTAACTCACAAACAACCATGCAGCCTGCTTTAGTACTTTCTTATGAATGGCATGCAGAATTTTGTTTCTGTAACTGTTGTGTTCTCCGAGGACAGAACTACCGAGTTTGCATTCCAGGTTAGCTTAATACACATGCTTTACCGCCGGCTTGACCAGTTTTTCGAAAATCAGCCATTGCAACCGGTGGGAGTTTTGCTTTGCGAAAATGATGACAGAGTGATAACGTACTTGCACGTCGTCTGAATTCAAGCATATGCCCCGGAAAAAAACGACGGTCCTGAATGGAGCCATGTTGTCCACAACTAATAGCCATTTGGTCCATTTGAGATCAGGTTTGATTGGGAAGAAGAGGCGCCATATATAACACTGACGTGCATAATCTTTAGATAGAATATTGGCCAAATGTAATATGCTCAGCGCGCAGTTCCAGCAGCAAGTAAGCCCGAATCCGCCACCTACCTAAGAATTGCCACCAAGTCAGTCGACCTGACCCTTCGTATTTCCGCCTAAAACGACTGTTTTACTGCTGTGTCAACTTGAGTAGAGCAGTTAATTCCAACCAAGAGACGTCCTTGTTACTGCAGTCAGCAGCAAACACTGGAGCGTGAACACTCTTTCTCAGCCAATGGTCAGGGTGTTATGCGACCTGTAGGCTTCTTTCGTTTTTTAGGTACTACATCAGGACTGGACGAATAGCTTCAATGTTACACCGTCTGTTATTCGCCAAGTTCTTTGTTCTGTATTGCATCACTCAGCTTACAGTTTATGACTTCGTATATGCCATTATCATCAGCTGATGACAAACTGGTTTCTTTAATACATCATAGACAGCAATAAATCAGTGATCAACACTGATGCTTAACTGCCACATGTTTTAATACTGGTGTGCATCTGTAAATGCGGACTCTTGTCTTATGAATAACAACTGCTTAGTGCTGCCAGTCCAAGGTGTTCCCCCCATTACCTACACGGGAGGTTTCAATTCAAGTACGATTTCGAGAGCTATTCGAAGTGCTTGACTCCAATTGTTACATGCTTCCATTGCAAATGTAGGTCTGCTGCATATTCATTTGATCGTACCTCGCCGTCCTAACATTCGTATGTGGTCTGTACTACGACATTCAGTCGTATGAGTGTAACAGGTTTTTATAGACGGCATGCTATATTTTTGACTAAAACATGATCTTAGTCTTCGGTTGGAATACCATATGTATCCTGTGCGTACGGAAAGCTTTCCTGCATAACGACTAAATCGTGTGAATCCATGTGACTTATGATCAGCGTGTTCACTGTATGCTCATGGGTCCCTCATGATTCATCCATTTGCTTACCCGTTTGCATTTATGGTGTTCTTGTTGCACTACAGTTTTATTTCAGAATTTGACGTTTATTTTTTGTCGTTTCAGAGTTTTGCTTTGGCTAGTGAAGCAGATAAAAAGAGATTCTTGATAATCGTGCTTGTCATGCGCCGTTTGTCATGATCCAACCATGTGTTGTGCATGCTTTGTAATGATAGGCAGTTCTCATTGTTTCAGAATTTGACTGGGAAGGGTAATGTGGCTATGCTGTTCAGCACACAGGGGCATTGCGTGAGACGGTTCGCATAATGAGAATTCCAAACATCAGCATTCTTTGTCCTTTTGTTTGTCAGTTGTTTTACAGTCGCACCGAATGTTTTTGTCTTTCCCAACTCACGTTAACTGTCTTGGACATCAGGGCCTCATTGGCCATCTTCTATTTACTCATGAAAACGTAATTGAGATCATTCATACCTTAAAAGCAGAAGTAAAACAGTGCCAATGTAACTCCAGTTAGCCCAGTGTGCAAAATGCTACTCTGCAAAAATCTAGTCAAATGCCTAAAACTCAACTGCGTTTGATTACTTTACGTGAATGCTAGATAAATTGAATCTCTTGTTCGGCATTTACGTAGGTTGACCTCACGATGAAGTTGTTAGATCATTTTTTTGATAATTGATGATCTGTCGTTTTTGTTAACTGTCGAACGTTCGTTATTCGTAAACTCAAGTTGATCTTTGGTGTCTTCCCATTGGGTCTTTTTCAACTAACCTCTGCAATCAAGTGAATGTCGATCATAAAATCGCCTTTGATTTCTAGTGCATACCCAATCCGCTGTCTTGGTACGCTCACCACCTCCCCGGATGGTTTCACCAATTAGGCGTCGCAAGCACATTGGCTATCGAAATAATTTTCCCCTTGCTTTTCTTCGTCCCCTTACGCGGTGTCCGTCTGTTCTCTTTCTACGCCCAGGTAAGATAATTCTTGTCAGTTTTTTCTTTCCACACACTATCTGAACCGCATTTCTATGCTGCTTTTTTAATGTTGCGTCAGTCTTATGAACTTTGGTTACTGCGGCTTTAGTCCTTCCGAGCATCCATGTACCAGGCGGGTTGATAGAAGTTCTGAACCAGTAGACGCTTGTGCTCGTAATGTTGAATTCAACATCATTAACTATGGGGCGCTCCTTCGGTTATTCTTAGGTTGATCAATATGAGTGGGGACCTTCGTGGTCCAGCCAATTAATGCTGGGTAGCCAGGTGGTAGACCAGTAAGAAAGGAAACCATGTATCTGTTGGATACAAAATATAAAAGTACTCCAGTGGTGACCTCTAAACTGGAAGGACAAGCAGCTGTTGAGAGAACAGGGGGGGGGGAAGAATTTCAACATGGAGGTACATAATCGTTCACTCCAATTTGGAATGGGAAGACGGATAAAGTTAAATTTCGGCTGCGGACCCAAACATAATCATGATACGATGCACCGGTGTAACGAACGGAAAAGAAAGACAGCAGGCCAACATGATGTATATTTGTGTAGAGGCGAACGATCAGTTTACCGGTTGACAACGTGGTTGGTTCATGCAGTTGTCAAATATAATCGAATCAACTTATATGTGTATATTACATTCGCCTTCTCTTGGTTTGAGGTTTGTTGTGAGTACGTTGGTGACTTGTCATGTACACTCATCACAGCACCACACAATCACATCACGATCTATGACGCTTATGGTTCCTTTGCGTGCCGCGCGCTTGAGTGCTAGTTAAACATCGTGAAACACGCAGTTGATAAAACGAACATGTAGGCATGCATGGAGAAAACATTGAGCGTAACAATGACGGAAAAGGTAATTTCTTGGTCAGTTTTACGATGCGCGCAGTTTTAAAGTTTTCCATGTTTGCGTTATTTTTCTTTTGGAATATTTTTTAAATCCATGCTTTGACAGTAGAGATGACAACACCAACCAACGCTGTCTATGACTGTTATCCAAGTTCTCTAGTGCCAACAGAACTTAGACTTGTTTCTTTACATCTCTATTCTTTGTCATGAACAACTGGCCTGCTGTTTTCTTCTGGTCATACCGAGAAAGTGCGATGTGGTAGGTGCTGGGTAGGCATGCAAAAAACGTGTCCGAACTGCTGTAACCGACAGTTTGAAACTAAGACGCGAACTCTTGAATGCATTTTGTAACACATCGGTTGGGTTAACCTTCGCCACTGGGCGATAGACGTCACGTTTTCTAATGAGTTTTGACGGCTAAGAAACCCAGGGTAGCCCGGTAATGATATGGTGAGCAGTCACGAAGATTCTGTCTGCTTTATTTGGTATTGCTAGCTGCTTGAAGATCTCGAAAAGTTCAGTCTGACCAGACGAAAACCATACCTATCACGACTGTTGCACTGTCAGTAACGTGGCTAAATCCAGATACTACTCAACTCATTTACGCGCGTTTTTGTCTCTCTCGTTCGCTCTTCCGAGAAAGGTCTTTGCTACCCTTTCGTCGAATGGTGGCTTGTGTCACAACTATCAGCTCTTGCTGAATGCTCGATATGTATTCCTTATTATGTATTCTAACTTACAGAATCCGAAGCCTTTTGTTTATACTCCCGGGCTGAGTTGTCATACCTGTAGTATGAGTGCAACATGTTTGATTAATTTTCAACTGTAAGTTAAGTTTACTGTCAAACAACCCAGTCTGTCGCATGGTAGTTTGTTCAACAAACTGCCATTTGCCATCGCAGCATGGTCTCACATCAGTTTATTAGTGACACATCCCCTCTTCCGTTTACACCAGTTGCTGGGTTTTTCCTCCTTCAGAATGTACATTTGAAAATATACCTTGTGTTTACTGCTTAACAGAATGACAATAGACTAATAAAACGGTCCGTTGCGACGACGACAATAAAAACATAAGCAGATACAAAGCAGTCAATTCAACGTAAGACATTTCGCGCTGTGTGTTCGATTAGTTCTCACGATCGACAAGATGGCCAATCCAAATGGTTGTGGATCAATCGATAGACACACGCACACAACGCGTGTGGAACAGTCGATGACGCCTCACGCGGACGCATCATACACTCTGCGTGTTGTTTTTCTGAAGCGAAGCGTAAACCAACTTTAGTTCGTAAATGTTTTCAGTCGGCAGAGCTCACTGTTCAAATTGGTGTGGGTTGTATAAATCGCATTGTGTTTCAATCCCATGCTTATTTCTATCTAATCACCTTAACTTTTTTGTCTTATCGTCAGGTTTTCCTGCAGACATTAATCATACTGACGGGAAATTTCAATTTTTTCAACCTGCTTATTATTGCCCTATGCTATTCGCTTCTGAAGAATGAAGACTTTCGTCCACGTAAGCTATTATTAGGGTCTGTTTTCTGCAACTCATTTCCTCAACTATATGACCTTATATGACTGTAAGCACGCCTGATTGTGGTCAGTCGTATCTCATGGTTCCTAGAGTGTGGTTAAAACCATTTCGGCCCTGGGCCAAACCACGTTTGATGTCTAGTTAGTATGTTTATGTGCTTATCTAATGAATCCTCCATTCTTAAACAATCACAAGCGCGCATTCTAGTCACGTGTTAAATCACACCCAAGATGAACGCAGATCTGTTTAAGTGCACATTTTGACTTCACTAGTAGATGTCTAGAGTAGTGTGGATGATGTCTTTGGTTATATGTATATATACTGGAGTATCAACCGACGACTGTCGTCGCTTAGCAAATCACCCGCTGTTCTTTTCAGAAGCAGGTCATTGTGGCCTTCTACCCATTTTTTTTCTCAGCTTTGTTGGTGCACTATATGACAAATGTCTTGATTATATTTCGGTCCAACTTTAAATTTCGGTCTCTTTTCTTCCTCCTGTCAAGAGATTATATTTTCAATATGTTTCTTACCAGTTTACATCTTACCATTTGAGCCCCTCCGTTTTTTCCGTTGGATAAGGGTTTCATTTTCATACGGGTGCATCAACTTGCTAACCAGCATTGGCTGGCTGGACACAAAGGTCTCAACCACACACCTACTGGTCTTATTCCTTCTGGTTTACACTGAACCCGTTGTTCATAAGTGGAACCACTAGTGGAGCAGTGCAAGTCATCTATGGTGGGTGTTATGCGTAGGCATCCTTTGGCTTCGGTCACTGTAGCAGGTTAATCCAAAACGGACACTACCAACCGTGTATGGGTACGCGGTCAATGAGTACACTGTTGTTTATTACAATATTTGCGGTAGGTTGAGTAAAGACATATTTTGACTGCCGCTGTGTCCGGTTCTGTTGTGTCATTTCCAATCACCGGTTTAGATCGACCTCTGTCTCTCAGTCCCCACTCTTGGCCTATCACTCGACGCACCATTGCACAAGTTAAACTGCACACTGACTTTCCTTTCTCTTTTTACTTCTCCCTCAGTCTTAGACAATCACCACATAAGAAATGTAGTCCTAAGCAGGTGGCTTGTCTTCGTAAACAGAACGAATTCAGACTCTGATCGTTCACGATTTGCACAGTGCTGATCCTTTCGTGATAATCTGACATACATTTCTGACACCAGTCCATTTTTTGTCAACTTCTTACTAGCTGTTTGCTGTATCATGCAAACCAGGATACAGTATAATGGTTGACCGAATCGGAGACACGATTATGCTCAGGCTATGGAACATACTCAAAACCCACAGCGAATGAATCACAAACTCCTCATCTGGATAAAGACGGCGAAGGGTCCACGCATGCGACTAGCGCTCTGGGCACATCGACTTCAAGAGGTCAATTTTGCCATCGAACCTGTCAGTTGCAGAAACAGCGAGATACCCTACACACTGTCGCCCCCGATACAAGCAAATGAGTTGCTGACTGAAACCATGCCTGTGAACATAATGCTAATTATCGACAATGAAATGTCGCCCAATCAGCAAAATCCCCAGGTGGGCGAAATTTGCCAACATTTAATGGCGATGGCCGACTCTAAGGGATCGTCTTCGTAATTGTTAAAACTGTTACGCATCTAGGACCGGCTCTCTCTGGAGACTAGCCAATCCGTCGTTGGTGTAAAGGTGCAGAACATATTGAAACCACGAAAGTTGCCATTTATTCCGATCGACCAGATGTAACAGATAACTGAACTTGTGCACGCTGGTGTTTACATAAGGCGAAAGCGCGCGTTCGAGTTACTACAATGAATGGTATTTTAGCCCACGATGAAGAAAGATATGATCGACTTCATCCGGACGTATCCCAGCCGCCAAAAGGATCGAGAAATGTCTTCGACAGCATCACCACTGCAATCCATTTTAACGGTTGGTGGCATCTAGTTCGGATTAGACTGCTACAGTGACCGTAGCTAAGGACTGCCTGCACTTAACACTTACTGCAAGCGGCCTGCGCTGCACCACTTCTGGTTTCACTCACACACTACGTATCCAGCGTAAACCTGAGGGAATGAGACGAGAAGGCGTGTAAGTGAGACCTTCGTGTTCAACCAGTTGGCAAGCTCGAAAGTGAAACTCTTATCTCACAGAAGATGGAGATTCCAGCTGTAAGACCCAAACTGGGAAGAAAAGTACTGAAAATCCAACTGGACGTTGGAAAGTAATCCTCGTCTCTGATTTCCTCAATCTTTTGACATCCAGTTTCTGCGGCAGCCTGGATTGTCTACAATGAACAGACTTGAAAACATGGATGAATACTTTGGTCCTGATCAGCCTATAATCTGTGCTACATTCAGCTCCACGCACCACTCGCGTGATACGCACTAAGGAGATGTCGCGCTGCTGCACGATCACGTAGTCAAGCAAATGGTTATGACCGCCTTGTGGGTGAGTCCACGTCGTGGTGTCGCTCACATCCGGTTGAAATCGAGTGTTTGTGACAGCCAACTCGTGAGTAACACACAAGTGGAACAGACAATCACCGTTCTCGTTGACTGAACCACTACCGTGGGGTTCGAGGACTCTCAGCCATGCTGTTCAGTCCCACCAAGTTTGTGCGTTCAAGTCACCCAGAACAAAGAGTTGGTCACTTATCTGGGTTAAGTGAATTGTAGCGGACACCGGATCACAGAACTGTTTTTTGTATCTGTTACCAGCCCCCTGACAGAGAAGGGCAAGAATAAACGCAAAGACCCCGAGCGGTATCTCGATCACGAACGAACGCAACGATATTGCAAAACGGCACGAAAATCAAAATGCAAGTATCGGAACCCAACTCTCGCAACTTAGAACCCTCACCCCCCCACCCTAACAAGTAAGAAAGAAGATGGCCTTCAAACAAGCTGTGTTTGCTGCTCTACCAGAAGGCAAAGTAGTGGTGTATAGCAGCTGTATTTATAAGTATTGAGCGGCCTTGGACCTAGGCTACTCAACGGACCAATCAGAAGTGAGCGCACATTTTCTAATTTTCGAGACTGTTGGCGGGCAGTCAAACTCCTAAAAACGGGAACTTCATTTTTCTTGGCAAATAAGGCGAATTCTTGGGAAAAAGTGCTTTTCTCAATTGTATCATCGCTGTGATACATAATTGGACTGTACACATTAATGATTGTGACATACTTATGTCGACCTAGTTGCAGGCGCATGAACAGGATTCGGTGGCTAGTGCCGTGCTGCTTGTTGATCATCAAAGAATTGGTGCGGTCGGCTACTGTGAAACAGATATTGTGCTCTCAAGCACCATTCGCCAGGTAGTCCATCCAGTAGAGGGCGTATCTAGCGCTTGTTTCTCGGAGCTTAATTTAGTCTACAAGCCTAGTCTCACTTGAGGCTGCAACACCGGAGGCTTATCGGCTTAGTTCCATGGCAATCAGTGCTGTTCGGCACCACTCCAACAGGATACGTACATTCTTTATCCCGGTGGATAATGTCTTATGTCCACGCACCCGTCTCATATTGACATGTGGAACCTCAAATTGAGTCTGTGATTCAGCAATTTGACCTCTGGGACAAAAAGAAACAAGGTTTTTTCTTGGGGCACCCTACTCGGAGCCAGTGATTCAAAAGTCTGACTTGCTTGGCAGTGAGGAGCTAGTATTTCCGGGGAGGAGGCAGTAAATAAAATGTTGACGACTCATCCCGATCACAGCTGTGCGCAGAACCGGGGAACAATGATGAGGAACATCCTCATCCTATCCATAGACACACGGGTTGACAGAGCGGTCCAGTCGAACGGTAAATAATTGGCCGAACATTTGGGGCAATAATTGGGGAAAAGGTCTACCAAAGGTATTACCTGGATACCGCACGACAAAGCGTGCAATAACTCTGAGCTCATCACTTGAACTCACATACGGAAGAGCGACCAGGATTTTATTGGACGTCTGTGTGTCCGGAGTCAGGACGAAATGATGATTACGCTGAGAACGATAATACCTGGAATACCAGACACTTGAACGAACAACCGAAACACAACACTAAAATAAACATAGATACGGCATGAGACACAATACACATGGCGCCCAGTCAACATCGCAGACCGAGTAAAAGTATGGCTATGGTCGACCAGAGATATCAGTCTCAGGCGCAGGCAAAGTTAGCAGACGATGGGGCGGACCGTTTGCAATCACGATCAGCAGGAGGATGAACTTTCAGGCTACTCAAGGTTGACCAGTCATTACTGAACACCTGGAAACGTGACACAGTCGGATCAGTTTTATTGAACAGAGGACGAGTGTGATGATCGACCAAGTCGGAGACTCACCTTTTCCATCATCCAGTGGATTATCTCAACACATCTGTAGAATATCGTGAAGGCCCACAGCGAACGGGTCACGGTCGACACATGAGATCGAACGAGTCACCGCTGATCGAAATCGATCCAACGGTCGAGAACTAACAAACAAAAGTACGCAACAGATAACATCAGCCAATAGCACGGAGCCAGACAGAAGTGCACAACACGTTTAAACGAAAAACCTTGTGTGCTGTGAACTGGAATTCCAGTCTACTAGTGCACGCGTGGTGTATGAACGTGTTAAATGGACAATAAAATCCGCCACTTTACTGAGCGATTTTTCGCTGCAATAGTGCCATTGAGTTTGTCGCCTCATTTGGTGGTTCAGTGATTACAACAATGACCTCAGAATTCTACATCGCAGATTTGAATTTCAGCTTAATCGTAACCCAAGAAGTCTCGTGCCGACGAGCTTACTGTTATTTGGGGTACATTTCGGTGTTTACACCACTCAACTGAACGTTCACAATTTTACTGGCATGTTTGAACGCTGTGACATTGTGTAACTGCTGGGGCACAATCCTTTGTGCTGTGTCTAATGCCGATCATTATTTACGGTTCTACTGTTTTCGGAATGAACGAAACACTTTTAGTACTACTACCGTTTGATAACTAATGAGAACATGAAACGACGAATTTGCGTTAACAGACTTTCACGATACTCATTATAAGTTATTTCTGATAATATCTTTGTTGCATGAAGCAAACAAATGGTCGTTTTTGTTTACCCGCTTTCGAACCCAAGAAGTAGAATGGTACCCACAAGCTGAGTATTTTCTTGTCAATTCTGATCGGTTTAATGATATCACCAATATCACTGTACACTTCGTAGTTTTCAGGGTAACGGTATGAGTTTTGTCTGTCGTGTCATCATCATCATCATAATAATAACCGTGAGCCTGATCAAAAGATGCATGTGGCTCGGGCCGCTGCTCACCTCAACAGTGACGTGGAATATCCTAGAAGAAAACATTACTAAAAAGTTTGAAAATTAATAAAAGACCAAGAGGAAGAACTAGAAATGGTATGGATACAGGTACGCCATTGACTGCGACACCGCCATCTCGGATAGTGTCTCTAACCAGCGGTTTGAGTGATCACGATGATCCCATCCATGCAGGCGATACCTACCCACTTTGCTCAATGGAGCAGTCATGGTCTTCATATTTTGTGACCACGTGGTTGTGTCTGTCGTGTACATACGTTTGAAGTGATTATGCTGCTTACTGCTATTGTCAGTCTTTATTATTTTCAAACTAATGACTAGTCCTCTGCGTCATATCTTCCGTCGACTCAATCTCCGTTTGCTGTCAACCTTTCCTGTTCCAGGCAATCGGTACGGGACGAACACTTTGGACTTGCTGTCTGACTTGTGTTCATGCATTTTGATTGTTTCTGTTTTGCTTATCAGTGGATATCTGTTCAACTTGAGAATTATGCCAGACTTCACCGTCAGTTCCTCTATCGGTGAGTTGAAGTTTTGGCATTCATAACATTCCTGTTGATTCCCTGAATGATTTTACAGCTTATTTGTGATCATTTTATATAGTCGAAGTTTTGCAGCGGCGCTAGTTAGCAACCATCTCTTTGTCGAATATGCCGTTACGCTATTTTCAGCTTTAAAATGCAAAAGTTCGTCCACCGTGGTTGCGCTGATTTAGTGATGGATAATGGGGTTCTAGATGTTTTTGACTGGCCGTCGCACTTGAAAAGCATATCAGTAAAGCGGGCTTATAGGAGGCTATATAGAGATCCGTGCTTCTAAAGTTCAGTCGTCTGAAACGAGCCGCGATAGTCGCACAATTTTTAATTAACTTTCTTGTGCAATTTCATTGTTTATTTGCAAGGCATGAGCATCCTTGTAATGAACGATTAAGTTTAGTTATGGGAATTTTATATAGTAATCCTATATCGCTTCCTTGTCTTTAAATTTGGGTTTTATCTGCTTCTCATGACTTTATAGTAGTTAAGCTGAGGTGTTTGTAACTGAGAGCTATGGGCAACTGTGTTCATTTGTCTCGTTTGACCGTGTTGTTTGCCTGCTGAACGAAAGTAAATCACGTTAACCAGCAAGTATTGTTCAAATTACCCTCTGCATCTACTCCTTCGGTCCATATTGGGCGTTATTTTCATCACGTAATAGATCTGACTTTCTCTTCGCAATACCGTATTCGCGCGCTTGAGATAACTCTCTAGTGATACCATAGGTTGCCACTCCGTCATGGCTACTGTTCATGCTAGTGTTAACAATCTGGCAGTATGCACTCCATGTGCATAGTTGCCGGCGTCTGTATCCGAATTGGTTTACCGAAGCCAAATGGCTACTCATGCACATACGTGACCTGTGATACGTCACTTATGATTCCACTTCCACATCTCACATTCAGTGTAAACTAAGATTACTAGGACGAAAAGACGTGTGAACGGAAACCCTTGTGGTCTCGCCGACCAGTGCTAGTTAGACAAATTGTTGACTGGTATGATGTGAAGCCTCCGTTTCCAGGAAACGAAAGGTACTGATCCTCCACGATTCCAAACCAGGAGGACGAATAGGTTTTGGGAAGATTGAGCTAGAGGAATTTCAGTATAAGAACGTATTTTGTTGAATCGTTTAGAACGAAAAGAACAAGCGTACTTAATTTTTCACTAAGACACCAGACTCAACATTCGGGATGCAATTCGTTAACGAAGCCGAAGAAAAAAAGGTAGCAAGGCATGATAATTCATTCATTCCTAAGGATTGTGAGCTTGATCATAAGGTACTGTGTCTTGATCCGCCGTTTACTGTAATGGTGACCAGGAGTACTTTGGAAAACAAAATTGATAAAGTGCGAATAAAAATAGTGATTGAAGGGAATGTTGTTAATATGATCGTGTCAGTGACTGCGGCATATCACCACCTCGGTCAGCGTTTTTGTCCAACGGTTTTGGGTGATCACGAGACATCCAGCTGGCAGATGATACCTACCCACCCTACCTAACGTAATAGCTAGAGTCTTCACATTTTGTGACCACACTGCTTGACCATCACACAGTTTTACTAAACTACTGGTAGTCTTAGCAAATGAAGTCCAGTATGGTCAACGGTCATCTACCGTGTAGAGCAAGCAACTCAACCATTGCAGACACTTTAACCCGGACGCGTATCCCGAGTGTTCCGGCCGCACTGTTCACGCGACCATCATATTTGATGTCAACTGGTTGTTGGAGACAGCGGTAATCAGGCACAGCAAGTCCGATGATATATTCGTCTCGAACAGATCCTGTTTCCTAACCATGCTATCGCGAAAGTAATTCACACATACGCACCTTAACCTGGGATCACGAAACTCATAGCGACCTATAGTCATTTAAGTTGTCCATCCGTCTCAGCCCTACCGGCCAACTACCAAACCGAGATTGCCGTTAGATTTGGTTTACTCCCACCAGATAGCTTGGAATATTACTGAGAACGCCTGCAGGAGGTTCATCATCCATCCAGCTCAAGTTTTCGCTTCTGTCTTGCTGTAAATCATGGAATTTCTGCCTATCCCTCCTTACTTCTTGACGCACGCCGATAAATGCCGACCAACATCGAATAGCATGAGGCACACCTCTATGATCGACTTCAAACAAGATTCACGAAAGGATCCTGAAACTTAGTGATTAGTTTGTGCAGCCAGTATGAAAATATATGCTATACCCCGGAAGTTCCCGGAAGCTGTTCTATATTATCGGGTCCATCAATATCAAACTGTTCGGTGTTGGCGGAATAGTTCACCAGCGTTTAACCTGTAAAGACGGATGAAACACATCGTGAAGCTCACGATTTAGCGTGGGTGGTATGAAAAAAATGTTATAGAATCCGGCCTCTGTTGGAAATACCCAACTTCCTAGCTAAGGTCCAAAGGACACTGATTGTCACTGGTCACAATCCAGAACCAATGAGAGAAATGTTGTTTTCCTGTTGTTGTGGTTCGCCATAGCTACTGTTATTCGCACTTCTTTTTGAACCAATGTACAACAATCACAAAGCACCAAAATGAATGCCGAAGTTGTCTTCAGCGTAAAACTGCCAAAAAAGGTTTTAGTTTTCTTTTGTTATCGTCATATTGTAGCGAAAAGGCATCCAATAAAGCACAGTCTTTATTATCGAACACGCTAGTTAGCATGCTACGCACGCACTCGCGTTTATGAGTCAGCATTCCAGTCCACAACACCCCTAGGTTTCCGCTCACGCGTCGTGTGCACTTCTGCCCGGTTTACGTGTGCGATCGGTGCCTTCTATCGGGAGGTTTTCCGCCTGTCATTCTTTGTCCGTTGGTCCGATTTCGTTGGGCGATGGCTCGTCCGGTCGCTCGTGTTGTCCTCCATCTATCCACGGTGGGCTTTGATCGTATTCCACGGCAGTGTCGAGGTATTCCTGCGAATGTTGGAATAATCGGGCCTCTGATTTCGTCGTCCATTCTATTTTGCCTGCCATGTCTTGTCCGTTGGTCCGATCCGATCGAGCGATGACTCATCCGGTCGCTTCTGTTCTCCGCCATCCGATCGGTGAGGGTTTGTGGACGTGCCCCCTCCCCGCGTTGAGGTAGTCCGTCGAGTGTCAGAATACTCGTACCTCCGGCCTGATAATCCACCACAATATACTTCGTCCCATGTTCTACTTCCGTTTGCCTGTTCCTTATGAACTACGTTTTTATTCTATAGATTTGATCCAGCAGTCATTCTGTACTCTCACCAATGTACAACGACAATTATATATGTTTAACGCAGTCGTCGTCTCTGTTGACTGTTTGCCGTGAATGCCATAATGGCTTACTGTCCCGAAATGACCATCGTATTGGTGGTCTCACTGGTCTCAGCGCCACACAATCGCATAACCGCTGCAACAGCAACAGAGGTTCCGTCTTGGGACTGTTACATTTTCGTCTATGTTACACCTCTGTGAGCGGTCTGATTATAGATTCGCGTTCTGTTGTTGTATTGGAGCTTTTATTACAACGTTACCAGGATTTGGCCCATGTGATTCTAGCGGCCCATACAGCAATCGCTTCAAAGCCCGCTCTTTAGCTACCTCACGTTTGTGTCTCAGCCAGAGAAACTGAATGCTCATTAGTATCTACTGTATTCCGTCTGTCCGTTTGGTGGGATCCTTTGATTTTCGGGACCATATCCGGCCGTCCGATTCCCACGTGAGCCTTAGACCTTGCAGATCAAGCGACTCTGATATTACGCGTTTTGTTGAGATATAATTTAATTTTCGCCGATTTGCAGATGAATGAAAATTATCATCACACTGTGCACATACGGTTTTGTTTGTATCCACAGATCGCACTACTCAGACATTCACTCCATACAACATTCCGTGACGTCTTCATGAATGCAGACAGCGGGCGTGGTCACAATACTTTAGTCAGACGGGGCCTAAAAAATAGATACATGTTTTATTGATGTTCAGTCTTAATTTTGCTGATGCAGTCGCAGAAGGGGTTATCATTCACCCAAACTCTTCCCTCATCGTACGCAAACTGTGCACAATCTTCCAACATTGTTAGACTACTTCTAATTAATTGATACGGCAAACTCTGGGTGCCAAAATATCGGAAATTTGACAAGCAACTATACACGGTGATAATCCAGATGGGTTTCGCTATCATATAACTGAAAAACGACTACGAGCATTACAGTCACGTACAAGTTAAACGGAGTTGTGGCTGAAATAGCCCTTGTTTTATGCTAACAACCCTATCAGAATGATTTGACTGCACCCTTACACTCACATCTAGATGCACCATTTTGTTTGAATTACCATCATCATCATAACAGCCATGAGCCCGACCAAAAGGTACTGTGGCTCGGGCCGCCACTCACCTCAACAGTGACCTGGAGTATCCTAGAAGAAAACATTACTAAAAAGTTTGAAAATTAATAAAAGACTAAGAGGAAGAACTAGAAATGATATGGATACAGGTACGCCATTTACTTCGACACATCGCCATCTCGGATAGCATCTCTAACCAGCGGTTTGAGTGATCACGAGGACCCCATCCAGGCAGGTGACACCTACCCACTATGCTCAATGGAGCAGTCATGGTCTTCATATTTCGTGACCACGTTGTTGATTGACCACCACGTGGTTTCACTCATCATCATCATAATAGACAACAATACATCAGTGGTTCACACTGATGCTTGACTGCCACACAACCACGAGGAAGAAACAAACCCTGTTTAGGAAGAGAGAGGAAAAAGAGAGAAAGGACGGGACCTAGTCACCAAAAATAGCTACGTCTACATTCAAACATACAACATCAAGGCGCCTACACCTTGCATACAAACAACCGAGCTGTAAGTGAAAGTAAGGCGTCATCAGCAAGACAGCTTCCTTACGGCTTTCACTGCCCCGCGTCATTAAGTGCACTCACTTCATAGACAACTCGGTCAAACAACGACAACGTTCACGCCACTAAACTCGGTTGGCCGCCATCTCACCTAAAGTTTCAAGCCATCGAATCTGTGAGTCGCGAGAGCTCCAGCGCGGGAGACGAACCCGATCTACAGTGACTAACCCCTTCGTGAACGATTTCATTTGTTTACTCCAAGTCATCATCTGTCCACCTCGAACCTTACGCCAATCGGTCGAAGCGTCGGCAAACAGTGCTCGCTGTGGCAAGCGATTAGCTGGCATCCTTAGTACATGGCCTACCCATCTAAGTCCGCACAAATGTAGTGACTGAATAAAAGAACCCGTTTGACAATCAATGCCAAACACCCGCTTCCTAACCTCCTCGTTGCTTACTCGTTGGTGCCACCCAATACGAGCGATTGAACGCAGACATCGGTGGTCAAACACCTGAAGACGGTTCACGTCATCTAGTCTGAGTGGCCATGTTTCGCTGCCGTCAGGTAATATAGCTCTCACTGTTGTCTGATATATGCGGCTCTTAAGCTTCAGAGAGATACCTTTCTGTCGTTATAAGTGCCTCAGGTTAGTGAACACCTCCCTAACTTCAGAAATGCGCGCCTCTATTTCATTCCCTACACCTCCGCCGCCGCTGAAACAGATTCCCAGATATACAAACCGTTCAACGACTTCCATGACTTCATTATCTAACATTAAATCTACGTGATCACAGCAATCTTGCAGAAGCACTTTACATTCCGAGGCTGCAAAGCGCATTCCGAAGTACTTAGCAGAACGCGAAATTGCGTTCAGCGTTGCCTGTGCCGCTTGAAAGTTGTCAAACAGAAACTCCTTATCGTCATCATAATCAAGATCAGTCAGTCTTTCACCAGGTAGGAGGTCCACACCGGTATCATTTGAGTGCTGCAGGCAGTCCTCCATTATTTCGTCCATGACGAAATTAGACAAAAATTGTGAAAGGAGACAGGATGGACGAACGCCGCTCCCGGTGCTGTAACTATCGGAAAGCTCAACGTAAACCCTAACCTGAGCCGAAGTATGGGAGTAAAGCGCCGACAGTATGTTCACATACTTGGTCGTTACACCCCTACGTTTAAGCGACTTTAAAAGTGTAAGTTGATCGACCGAATCGAACGCACCTTTATAGTCGAGAATATGGCAATTGTTGGCCGGCCCTATACATGACGCTACTCCAAAATTTGACGAAGGGTAAAAATATGATCCATACATCCCCGGCCAGGACGTAACCCTGCCTGTTCTTCACTAATGTTTAACTCCCAAGCTGCAGTAAGTCGACGAAGTATAATGGAGGCCATAACCCTAAAAATGACTGGGGTCAAGCTAATTCCCCTATGGTTTTCACAAGAGCTCCTGATACCCTTTTTGAATATAGGAACTGTTATCGCGTGACCCCAACACGAAGGGATGGTCTCTGTCGACCACACAAGCTGAAACAGGTGGGTCAAGGCCTCGACTAACACCTCTCTACCTTCTTTAAAAAGTACTGGCACTAAATCATCTGGACCAGCGGCCTTATTACGATTGAGAGCCGAGATGAAATTGCGAACCTCAGTCTCAGTGGGTGGTTCTAAATCTACCGACCAATGCGTTACATCAGAAGTTTGTGGAGGCAACACGGTCGAAGCAGGAGGCCAACTTAATTGACCCTCAAAGTGTTCTGCCCAGCGTTCCAACCTTCTGGACTTATTATAAATTTGTGTGCCATCTGCATCGCTGATAGCTTCATTGACAGACAGTCGCTTGGGACCGGTAGCACTGATCAGCTTAGAGAGTTTGCCGGTATTCCCTGAGGCAAAAGCGATCTCCATTTCATTAACTTTTTCCACTAACCAAGCCTCCCGATCAGCCTTCAGACTACGTTTCAGTTTCCTACGGATATCTCTTCTAGACTTGTTATGTAAACTACCGGGAGAAACCTTCCGTCTGGCTTCTAACAACTCCAGAGATTTCTCTGAAATCCAATGTTTGTCAAACTTATGTACCCCTATGCAACATGCTATAGTACCTGCTTTCTGAATAGTCTGTGAGATTTGTGTCCAACAGCTATTAGGATCTTCGGAGTGAGTACCACTAAGACAGCTTTCTAAGCTGGTTTGGTACTTATGCTTTACCGATTGTAAGACCAATTTTTCAGCAGCCAATCGTTGCTATTGGTGGGGTTGTTGTCCAACAAAAGTAAGAACAAAACGACAACATACCAACGCATGATCTGAGTCCAAGTACGTGCTCCAGTAAGAGCGACAGTCTTGGATGGAATCACGCCACGTGTAACTAACAGCAATGTCGTGAACGATGCCTAAAACTAGTGCTGGCTAAAAATAGCTTATACTCAGCGCACAGCTGCAACAATCGCCTACCATTATCTGACCGATGTGACACTATCCCAAACTTGCCACCTAAACGAGATTCGGCTTCACCAAGGCGGTCAACCTGAGCATTCATATCTCCCGCCAGAACGCCCATATCAGAGCCACGTGTCGACCGAAGGAGAGAGGCCAGATCCGAGTAAAATGCGTCTTTGACGCCGATCTCACTACTGTCAATAGGAGCGTAAGCAGACACAATGAATAGATTTCTGAAAGTCTTGCGTCTAGAGTTGGCCTTAACGGAACCTGCCAAACGGACAGCATAAAGTCTACTGTTAACAGGAATCCAATCTATCACTGAGGCTGCGGACGTCGAGCTAATGACTATATCTACTCCAGCCTGACCTGTAACAGCGACTGTGGAGTCATCCGAAGTGTATAACCAATGCGGGTGCTGTTAGTTCCATACGCTGATTACTGCCCTGGATTCTAGTTTCCGAGATACAGCAGACATCGACATGCAATGAGTCTAACGTTCGTGCAAGAGCGGTCTGTTGACCTATTTGTTTTAGAGTGCGGACGTTGAAGGCACCTATATTAATTTGCATTCTGGGTCTAAGCAAGAGACGAGAGAGGTCTGAAGGTGAATGGTAAGAGACGGAACTTACCGGCTCAATGTTACCACGATTAGCTGCATCTGTTGCGGGACCTGTGGAGTAACTATCAGAAATGGAGCATGGGAGGGGCCTGAGAACTAAATTTGATAGGACAGTGGGGGAGGGGTCAGCAGTACCATGTTTTGGCCTATCCACCCCGCTGTATGCAGCAGATAGGGCGACCCGGTTTATCCTGCGAGACGGCCGATGCAGTATGGAATTACTTGTGTTGTGATTATTCATGGTTGTGTGTGGGCTGAGATATTGCCATGGCACCCAGACCTAGACAGGAGAACGATTAGGGTCCTCAACGAAAGTCTTTGGCTCAAAAGCCTATACCGCAAGGCAGTCGTTGGGTGGCAGTGTACCAGAACTGGTACGTTTTCCGGAAGAAGATGCCAATCTTCCAACCCACAACCTAGAGGACTAGGAGACTGGTTTGTCAAACGTCTACCTATTGGCCTGCCTGGCATGAATGACTCTATCGGTGTGGTGACGACACCGTCCAGTTTAGCCCAATGAGTTTTAGAGATGCGCAAGCCTTCACACCGCGTCAAGGTCCAGTCTCATTGTGACAATACATCACTGGTTCACACTGATGCTTAACTGCTACAACAGCAACAATTATTAAATGTACTAGTTACGTGAGCATTTATCCTGTTGTAATGATTCATAAGCATATGCGTAAATTGTTGGTCTTTTACCTCGCTCCCTTCTTCTCGCATAGCTTCAGTCAGATATACAATCCTCTTAGAATCACTTGACCATGCAGCACCAATGAACGTTCCGCCAGCGTCTGCGTATACTTTACCATGAACCAAGGTGGGTTTGTGTGTCGGTAATATAATAGTTTTCAAAAGACGACCACTCGACCAAATTTGCACAATTGTCCCAACGGTAGGGCTACATGCCTTGGTGGATGAGGATGCTTTAAGTACTTTCGGTGACTGCGTGTACCCCAGACATATTGCCCGCATGGTAGATGACGGTGGGTTACGTATGTCCCATACTGTTCGAGTGCCGTTATCTGCAGGAAATGGAAACCCGTTTCCCAGTGCAATTAGGTCGGGCTCCGAGGCATAATCCAGGCTTGTTGCGATGGGAGATTCATCTTCTGTAGAAGTCAGATAATAGTGTTGTGTGTAACGCATTATTTCGGTTCGGCTAGCATCTGACTGCTCCCATTCGACCTCAAGAGACAATTTGTTTAAATCTGTTCCAGTCAAGACTGAGACTACCGTGGCTCTTTTGACAATCGGAAGCGTTTTGAAATGAGTGTAAACGGAGAGGAAACGATCAGCAAGCCGATTGGATGACGACGGCATTGTGCAGTTCATGCACTGATACACGGCAGAGAACGACAAAGTAGTGAACAATACTTGTTTTCTGTGTTTGATCATCAGGCTAATTACAACACAATAAATATGATAACAGTAACTAGGGTGAGTAAGAGAAACGGTCAATAGAGGTTATGGACAGCGTGTGTTATCAGTTACGCAATCACTTCCAATTCGTGGTCTTGACTGATTGTGGGCCAGGGTAGATTAAGTGTCTGCACGAACTTCTTCTGAGCACAGAGGTCAGGGTTGCGCAGTCAGATACTAATGACCTCGACAACGGTCAACATTCGGAATCTCACCATCTTTGATCGATTCCTTGGCACTCGGTAAACAATCTGAAAAGCGTCTTTCTTACTGACAGAGTGATTAGAGTCAGTCAAATGAGCAACGATTGCACCTGTAACCGTTTTAACCACACCACTATTCAACCAAGCAGGATGATGTTCACGCATTCTGTCAGACAATCGCCTTGTAGTGCGACCAGTGTATAATGCTCCACACGGCAGAGAACCGTATAGGTTTCACTCAACTGTTGGTGGTCTTAGTATATAATGCCCGGTACGGCAAACAATCAGATGACATACGGAGTACGTGACCTAACCATCGCAAGCTGTGTACCGTGATTAGTTGACCAATTGATCGCGCCTCTCGAGCATTCCGGAATACGCGCCGGCGAACGGCCACATTGCTCACGCGATCAGTCCACTTAATATGGACCAATTGGCGGAGACAACGATGATCAAACACAGCAAGTCTGTTGGTATCTTCTTTGTGAACAGGCCACGTTTCCAAACCATAAAGCAAAATGGAACATACACAAGCATTATATATCCTTCCTTTCAGCGACAACCGGACGTCTTTTCGACGCCCCAGATGACGCAAGTTGGCAAAGGCAACTCGTTCCTTTGCTATCCTCGCTGATATCTCAACAATATTACAGGCTGACGAAATAGTGCTACCCAAGTAGGTGAAAATGTCCACAGTCCCAAGCGGATTGCCTGCAATAAAGTAGAAGTGGGAATGCCCAAGTTTCGAAGTAGCATTTTGCACTGTGAAGGTGTGAAGCGCATTCCATACAAACCAGCTCGGTCACTCGCCTTGTTCAGTATGTCTTCGGTACAGAGGCTAAGTAAGACAGTGTAGTCCGCGTACTCCAGGTCGGTCAACTGTAACATCAGAAAGAAGCCCAACTCCAAGCCCACTGGATTCGTGAAGCACATCCTCCAGAATGTCGTCCATGACGAAATTGAACAGAAAGGGAAAATCGGACACCCATGGTGAACACCACTAGAAGTGATGAACATCCGAGACAGTTGTCCATAAACTCTTACCCTGCCTGCAAAGTGAACATACAGTGAACTCAATAGATTCACTTATTTCTCTGGCACTCTCTCGCGGAGAAGACAGCTCCAGAGAACGTTACGAGCAACTGAATCGAAAGCAGCCTTCAGGTCCAAAAAGACCACTGGTGCCGATGCTCCAAGATCTATCGCAAGGTAAAAATGCGATCAACGCACCCCGACCGATTCAGAATCCGTTCGAATTACCGAACTTACTTGGACAGTCAAATTCACCTAATGCTCTTCACGGTGTCACGGGTGACGGAATCTGGCGCTCTAATGGGTTTTTTTAAATTGACGCTGCTTTTCAGTTAGTTGCCGGATCTGGCAGATGGTTGTGATCTGAATTCAAAAAGTGAATGCCAAGGCTTTGCCACGCGCACGTCAACCTGTTACTGCACGATGTGTGCATAGAATATTCCTGTGGATTAAACCTAGTACTGTTCTATCTGCTGGACTTATTCAGTCAGTTTATGAGTGAATGAGCATTGAGACTCAGTTAGTAGCTTATTCACAAACGGTACTCTGTTGATCTCTGCATTGTGAATTTTATCATGGTATTGTGAATAAAACTAATTGTCCAACGAAGAAATAAAATGTCTTGATAGCTGTGTGATGGTTTTCTGTCAGTTACAACCTTCTTACAACCGTCATCGTAATATTCCCGTACCTAAAATCAACCGTTGGTTTCTCTTATTAATTTTGCTTATGTAGTGTTCTACTTAGACGTTTTCAGGTCATTCTATACAAACCAGCCACAACCCATCGTCTATTTGTTTTGTGTTCCATTAACCAGGTTTTTCAAAGAATCAGTTCTACTGGCTCCTCAGTGAAATACTTCCGCACATTTCTTACATTGGCGTCGCACTCTACTTCGTGGAACTCTTTTTGAGCTTCGTATGGTAAGGCCCTCACGCTTCCTCGGTGTTTTCCGCTTGTGGTCATTTTCTGTCTAAACGATTGCCCTCCCTCCATCGGTGCTAGTTCCTTTCAGTCTATTATGTCAACATCGGTGTTTAGATCCTAAACTCTGTTCTCGTCAGGTTCTACAAAACATAACATCAGACAATCCTGGAAGCACCCATGCCTTTGAGTAATAGATTTGGAAGGAAAGCAGTTCGGCTTAAACTCGATTCTTATAGAAACAATAAGTGTCATTACGTTTGACTCACTTCTGAGAACTGGTTGTTGGTGTATTTATTTCATTTTTACAATCTGTTAGAGGTCAGGAATTCCTGGGTTAGTTCCAAGTTCACCTTATTTTCGGAGGCCTTTTCTCTGTGAAGGGGAAGGGGCGCGAAAGACGATACTGTATTGATAAGAGATCCGGTAGATGTGATCGATGAGGTAAGATTTCAGTGGAAATAATTTTTTCACAGATTATTTTCTACAACGTATGGTCGTTGTCGTGCGGACATTCTGAACCTCTCCTGTAACTCACCGCTGCTTTCCGCGTCTTCAGTTCTCAGTGAACCACTTCGAATTTATTTACGGTTCATCTCCACTCTTCTACAAAACAATGAGATCATTCAATATTTCATGCCTAATTTTGCTACCACACGTTGCGACGTGCGGTTTTACTTATCCGACTTAGTAAGATCATCACGCATTACGGTAATTTGTAGCCATTTAATGCTGGTCTATTCTTTGAGTTCCTCAAGAACGTCTCAACAAACTGCAACAAAACTGTAAGACCACTCTATGTATGTACATCCTCCAAACACGTACACACATGAGACAATTGTGTTTTGGAGTGACGACGTCAGAATTTATCAGCCTAATAGCCTGTTCGCCCTAAGATTTGAACACTGTGTGAGCAGGTTGTAAGCTTGGTCTCAAAACGTTTACGCCGGATATTCTTTCCAAATCTGTACAAAACCATTACTGAATCATTCACTTCTAAATTATGAAAAAATTAAAAAGTCAATTTTCATCAACTGTACGTACACCCAACACTGTCTAAATTGAATGAAGACTCATGTCTTAGAGACTTTGCGCGAGACACGTGAACTTAAGTGAAGGAAGGCAGTCCACTCCGACTGATCTTGGTGAGCAGAAGTGGCACTAGTAAAGCCTTCAATGAAATGTAATGTGCGCCGTTTGGAAAATCAGTGACGGCTGTTCATTGATAGCTTAGGGAATATTTAGAACAACGAGCAAACGAATGGAGCATTTTGAATGGTGACCGTATTGCCAGTTCTTACGTCGAAGTGTTGATTGGATTTTTACTGCTATTCACCACACGACATGTACAGGAGAACGTACTATTGCAGAAAAACCTATACTTCCTCTGTCCTATACATATGGCTTCTACATAGCAGCCTATATGTGTTATCCCGGCTAGCCTATAGTCCTATTCGGAACTGGACAGAAAACCTCTGAGCATGCTCCGTCGACACGTGTACGTGACAACAGAGTTGTGTCCGATCCACCTTTATTCACTTCCGAGGAATGTGTCGAAAGGATGCGTTGAGATGCCGCGGCGGAACAGAAAAATACGTTCTATTAGCCTCCTTCTGTGTGCCATGTTCACAGGGGTTCATATAGTTTTTATCGCGGCTATTAGAAGTTTTCGCCCTTATCTCCCCGACAGCTAATAGGTGTTGACTATCTGTTCGATCTTATGATCTAATTACAAAAATAGACAGTTTTATACATACTTTAACTAAACAATCCATAAAGTATTGGGTGTTCCTATAGTCTAGTAGCAGAGTTTTCTTTTTCACAAAATTGAACGTGTGATATTTGTATCTAACTCTGGCTTGTTCTTTCTGGCTTTTTCATGTTACTATGCTCAGGTGTCACTGATCAACCAGACGCGTTCTCATTTTACTTATTGTCTGTCTACCGTGACTAAAAGTAGGGTTTTCCTCCTCTTGATTCGATTGGCTTTTGTTTCTCCGTGGTATGCTAAGTTATATGTTTGTCTACGACTTATCGTTAATCCTGAACGATATGGAAACCATCCGGCAGCGTATACACGTGTGTCTGTACATAGGTAGGTAGTATGTCATTCCGCGCTCCTACGGGTCTGTTTTTTTTTATTCTAACAGCCGGTCTCAACCCGCATATCGATTTATTCATTACACCGACCCGTTTAAACACGTTTTATCTACCGATGGCCTAGCTTTACACTAACTTCGCTTTTGTTTATGACAGACTGTTTACATGTTAATATAAAAGACCTTTGTGCTTCAGTCAACAAAGTTAAAATCGACGTTCAGTATGAGAAAAGAGTGATGTGCATCACTTTAGTGTGATTCGTAAAAACCTCGGCGCTTGAAACTCATCGACAGCGCACTATTCAAAGCTCCCGCTCGAAATGATCTGTTCCCTTTCGCGCCTACTGAAAAAATGACAGTCAATTCACCATCTCCACTAGTGTACGTGCTTGATTTTGAGACACCTAATGTGTTTTCCCGGTGAGCTTTTGTCCAACATCACATCGAGCTGATTTGAGGCATAAAGGACGAATATCGAAAAAGCTCATTCGCGAGCCAAACATTTTGATCGGAAGGGGTTTGTTTGTAAAAAATTTGAGCAACATTTATATGTTAAAGTGCGTGGGTTGTTTGCTTTTTGACGGACAGTGTGTGATATCCATACCCCGTGGAGTTTTATATTTATGCTCTTTTTAGGAGCACTTCTTCATAATTTCATGAATCATTTTGTCTACCCTCTTTACCTAGCGCTTTACGAGCCAGAAAAGGTTTTCGCAGATTTCACGAATTGCTTGGTGTTGGTGTTGTCGGGCTGATAGGAATAACGCTTTTGTTTGGCAGTCTGGTGAGTTAATGTTTTTTCAGCGCTCTAATGCAGTCCACCGTGTCTGACAGATTGCATACTATTGCTAAAATTAACTGATCAAATACGTTTCGGTGTAAATTCACACATTTCTCTGGAGTTTTTTGGACAGGCTTGTCATCTGTGGCCCCATTGGAGAGACGTAGGTATAGGTAACAATTTGTCAACTTGAGGAACACCGAAATGGTTCTAATGAAGTCCAATTTAATATTTAATGGTTTCTTTTACAATAAGATAGAAAATTAATCATACTCTTTCTTAGTCGGCAACGTATACAGCACATCTGAGTACACACAACGGCGAAGTAAGGACTGTATGTTAGTAGCTTTTGTCAGGATACGGGTCACGCGACATTTCTGCTCGTCCCCATTGGGCTTTTGTGCGTGACTTGACGGCATCTTGGATGCTCCACTTTCGACTGGTGTTAGTAGAGTGTTGACTACTCAGGTATCTAATTGGTGGGCTATTTTGACCTTGTATTATTGCGATGGACTTGTCATACCAAACCTAGCTTACTTGCTCGTTTACCTCAGGGCAGTCATCTAACTTACATATATCTATTCGTGAACTGTCTTGACGTATTGCTCTGGCAATCTAGAATCTTATCTACATCAGACAGAGGAGACTAAAGCATATGCGGCTAGATTTTTCCTCCTGAACCAGGCTAAATCGATGCCCACTAGGTGACCACTTGGACACAAGCGATGCTTACAAACGTGAGTTCGCAAAGGATATTAAAGATATCGTTTTGAAGTTTGGACACTTGTAATTTTGGATTCGCGTGACACATTCGATCTATCAACCAAAAGCCCTTTTGCCGGAAAACGGAGAGTGCAAACCACAGTTCATCAACTTTCTTGAAGCTTAAATAACTAACTAACTGAAGGGCACCCCCTAGTCTCCCGTTTTATGTTGCCATTCTCAAGTTGGTCCTGAACCCGAATAAAGCAGTGGTCATAATGCCATTCTCTAAGCCGTTAGTTCTTTGATTCGAGTAATCCCCAATTAGCTGTTGTCTGTATCTGACCAGCCTAACAGTATCCTAAGCCGAACGTAGTCATACTGTTGCATAGCAGCCGTTACTGGATAGTGTGACACAGATAGTTTTTTGGCATACTTTTTCACGGCATTGTATTGTTTACCTCGACGTGTGACCCTTCTTTAATTTGTGGCTGTCGTTTACTCGTCACAACAACCTGTAAGTTGAGGTCAATCGATAGATCCGGAACCATTGTTTTAGAGAGTCTTCAGTAATTTCGTAAACTGTTAATAGCCTTGTTGGAATCCCAGTGTCAAAATCATGAATGCATAACTATTTCAACAATTAGGGTGAAGTAACTTTGTTACACTGGTCGGTCGAATTTCAGTGGATCACTATCCTTCCTCTCATGGGGAGATACCGCCGTTTAAAGCCTTTGGATGTGTTTCTTGTTGTCACGTGATGATGCGTAACTTGTGTGTAAAGCGAATATGACCTGATTCTTAGTCTCATTATTATCGATTTAAATTTTTTTGAGTATTTTGTATTATCTACAACGCTCCCCATCCCTATAAAGACTCCTGACGGGGCCGACCAAAATTGGTCCTTCTGTATGAAACTCCAGTACAAGTATCAAAAGTCCACAAGATACTACCTAGGAAGATATATTAATTTGAAAAAAATGTTATTACAATTTGCACAGTACATCTCTTCTGAGTGTTATGCTGTTAATGCTTTATTTTATGCGCTGTTGTTGCTGATGGCAAATAAACCGTTTTTTGCGGACTTCATCGTTTCCGGCTGAGTAACACCCTGATTTATAGGAGTATCTTGTTATTTCATCACACGTACCTTGAAGAATAATCCGTACAACTTGTCATCAATGTTGTATAATGTGCGTCGCCTCTGACTAATTAGCCTCCTCCTGGCTACTTCCCATCAGCTTTAGGAATTTCCAAATTGGTCTCTCTTCCTGGTCGTCCTTCACATTTGTGTCTTGCTGACGAAACTGATGGACAGGCTGTATCGTTGCATGATCTCGAAATTTCACAGTACTTTACGAGTTTAGTGGTAATCCCTGGGAGATTGATCTCTCTTGATAGCATTCTCTTGGGAGGTACTACACTATATATATATATATATATATATATATATATATATATATCAAAAACCCACAACGAGCGGATGGAGGACGGCGTGGGCGACCGAATGAGTCAGCTGGACCAGATCGGAACAACGGGCGAGACGTGACAGCCGAAATAGGATGGATGACCAAATTGAACGAGTGATTATTCCAACACTCTCAAGAATATGTCGACGTGGCTGTGGAATGCGGTCAAAACCCACAGTGGATGGACGGAGGACAGCACGAGCGACCGGACAAGCCATCGTTCAACGAAATCGGATCTACGAACGAGGGCAGAAAACCCTCGGATAGAAGTCGCCAATCACACACCTAAACCGGGTAGAAGGAACACGACGTGTGAGCGGAAACCGGGCGATGTTGTGGACTGGAATTGTGATTCAAAATCGCGAGCGCACGTGTGGCATAATAACTAGCGAGTTGGACAACAAAGATTTTGCTTTATTTGACGCCTTTTCGCTACAATATGATCTGTCTGGTGCACTTTGACCTTTCGGTGAGCGCCCTGATGCGCGTCACAACTGAAATCATTTCGTCTAGAACCGTTCGTGATACCTCCCCCTTCAGGTGTTTCGTAAGTAGGTCGCTTCGGGTCTGTTTGGAACCGTACAACTTGTTTCCGACGGCGCTCTTAACGGCGTCTATTTTACAGGTTTCGACTTGTACTCTGAGTGGGGTGGTAAACGACTGACGGTCCCTTCAAGTCAAACGAATCCATGAGAAGTTCGAGGCTTAATTGTTGTGGTTCGGTACAAGACAGGCTGCATTCGGTACTTCGCAGTTGGTTGGCCTGTCGTTTCCAAACGTGTCATTATACCTGTACGTTGTAGGTTACGTGGTCGGTTCTTTTGATGATGGTACCGACATTCCACTTCTGTTGGCCAATGCGGTATTCTCGAATCAACACACGATCACCAGGTTTGAATGTTGGTTTCACCTTAGTTGTCGTTCGTAAGCCTTCAAGTATTGGTCGTATGATATCATTGATCAGTCGCAGCGGTCGATTCATGAGCACTTCAGCAAGTGAGCGACCATTAGGGCACTGTGGATTGGGTGTAGGTCTGTAGTTGAGTAAAAAAAAGTTTCAAGAATTTCAGTGGTCGTTCCCTCCCCGCTGGCTTTATCGAGTGTACGCTTGAATATGCAGACAAAACGTTCCGCCTGACCGTTTGACTGGAGATGAAAACGTGGAGCAGTTATGTGAGTGATACCTAAATGACGGGCAAACTCACGGAATTGGTGCGAAGTGAACTGGGTGCCATTATCTGACACAATCGTCTTGGGGACACCGAACGTCGAGAACAAACGTCGCAGATGTCGGATTGTGGCGGTCGTCTTCGTTTCGGACACCATACATACTTCTGGCTATTTACTGAGGACGTCGACCACGATCAAGAAGATTTGACCGTTTATGAGCCCAGCAAAATCGACATGTAGACGTGGCCATGGTTGAGGTGGTTGGGATAAGTTCTGTAATTCTAACACTTGAAAAGGATTGGATTTAATAAGCTGGTTTATAGTCTGGTCTGATAAGTTCAACTTATCTATCCAGTCGATACCAAGAATGTTCAATTTGCAGTCTGCCGCGTACACGACTTCAGTGCCGGTTCGGTTAGCGACTTGTAATTCGCAGTTAACTTGACCAATAAGTCGAGGTTTGCTACCAGATGCAATGCGTGCTGTATTGCTGGTTGGTATTAGTTTTGGTGCTCCAATTTCGCGCCATGTACCAACGGATACCATAATTATATCGAATGCTGTTTCAAGCTGTAACTTGACAATTTTTCTGTTTGTCTAAACAGTGGCATATTTCCTACACGCTGGTGAATGCAGCTGAGATGTGACAAGTACGGTGGTCGAGCGTGGCTTGTAACCGCGACTTCTACTCGATGACCGTGCATTCTGACGATGAAGCCTAGGGAGCCGTTGTGTTTTACAGTGGGTCTCTTTATGTCCTAGGTGATGACAGACAGAACAGTGGTGTTTCTCAAAAGGACAGAACTTCACGTAGTGCCAGTCTCCGCATTGTCAACATGCTGATGACGTTTTAGTAGAGTTAGGAGCCTTGGTACTGTTTGGACGGTGTTGTGCATGTCTGAGCGACATTGAATGCATCGTTGGATACTGGACACTCCAACATGGCCGTGTCATGTTTCAGATTAACCAGGCGTTGACATTCGTGAGCCAAATCTTGCAACGCTGTATCGGGAGATTGTTCAAGCCTGCTAAGCAACCTAGTTCTTATGTCACCAACAGCTTGTGGTTGTGGTCCGCATACGTAAATCAAAGACTTAAACTGATTCTTCGTCATAGTAGATAACTTGAAATGGTCACATTCAAGATTAACTCTACTGACATAAGTAATAAAATCTTCTTCCTCTCGCTTGATTAATTTCATGAATCGATAACGGGCATTAAACAAATAGGAACGCTCACCGAAAATTTCCGTCAATTTTCTGATTGTTTCATCAAAAGAGAGCTCCCGGCTATTTCTCGGTAGGATAAAATTGCAGTACCGTGTGTACTCCGTCCTGCCAATTTTCCGAAGCAGTTGTCGAACACGCCATGCATCTTCTTTGTGTTTGAGTTCGATGTTGAAGATATATCCGTAACGTTTGAACCACGAATCGAAGATTAACCCAGCATCAGGGTCGCAGTTGAACTCCATGATACTGTTGACAGTTACGTCGAGGGAAGTAGACTCGCTGGTTGATGTTGACGGTTGAACTGTAAGCCCCGTCAGGCTTTCCAGCAGTTGGGTTTGAGCTGCTTCGAATTGAGTTTGCTGAAATTGCAAGATAGCTTTCAAGTCTTCAGTAGTTATTGACATTTTTGCGTGGGTTCCGGTCGCCAAATCTGTTGTAACGCTGGTTAGTACGACCTCAAGCTATCCCGACTGATTGCAAAAGACAGCAATGAGGCACGACAAAAATTGTCTGGTATATTGTCAATACGGCATTATATATGTAAACACAGCAGCTGGCATCATTGACTTGGCTTCAGTAGCTCGGCTTCGGCCTTGACCGACGACTCTGTTGGTCACCCTATGACATGTTCCAGGGTTGTTGTTCGGTTCACGCATATGACTTGTCTGGTGCACTTTGACCTTTCGGTGAGCGCCGTGATGCGCATCCCAACTGAGATCATTCTGTCTCGAGCCGTTCGTGACAGAAGTTGGACCAATGGACAAAGAATGGCAGGCGGAAAACCCCCCTATAGAAGGCGCCGATCACACACGTAAACCGGACAGAAGTGCACACGATGTATGAGCGGAAGCCGGGAGGTATTATGTGGTGGACTGTCAGGCAGGTGATACGAGCATTCCAACTCTCGGTG
>LUCH01003208.1:2182-21412 GCA_013368495.1 Paragonimus heterotremus | reverse complement strand
GTCGGACAATAAAGATTGTGCTTTATTGAACGCCTTTTCGCTACAATTATGGACGGGAATTGTGATTCAAAAACGCGAGCGCGCACGTAGCATGGTAATTAGTGTGTTGGACAAAAAAGATTGTGCTTTATTGGACGCCTTTCTGGTACAATAGGTCTGTTAAGATGTACATTGCGAATGTTCACTGAGCAATAGCTTGGATGCTCAGCTGTAATGTACATTAAAAACTGGGCAGTTTTGACAATGTTACATCTGGTGTTGGCTTATTCGTACATTATCCATTATTGTCTATTTGGTTGTCTTAACAGCCTCGACTAAATTTCTTTTCAGGTACCCTTCTCAACTCTAGACGACAAAAGTGTGAATAAATTGCCAGCCGGAACTCGTCGGATATATCAACAACTCAAACCATACCAGCTCACTAATAGTTATGGGCTGTTCCGTCGGTTAGTGTTTCTTTGTTTTTCATTCCTAACGTTTCAGCAGTCCTTGTTTTTTTTTAAATTCAGTATGACTTTAATCACTTCGCAGTCTTCTTAATGCTTTCAATCAGGATGACTATAACTTTTGTAGTCTATCACTTTCTTTTGACTCTTGCAGTCATACCGTTGACTATTTTGAAATTCCAAACTAGTTCGACATGGCTCAGTCCTAGTTAGTCTGGCTACCATTTTAAATGGTCGAATGTTCCTCTCTTGGGTCAGGCAATCTGCCAGCATCTGGTTTAATTGGTTGTAGCAAATGTCTTGCTCTGCAGCACCAAAAGCTCCATACTGCTATCCACACTGACTGTCAGTTACTTCTGTTTAGATGACGTATGTGAAACACATCTTTGCGCAAAGAGGAACTAAACCCATTACCACTTTTACTGCATGGTTAACTTCAGAATACCCTGCCCCATGAGTGACTTATGGCAGCAGTCAGTAGATTGTTTATACGCAGAACTGTGCTCTCATTTATTTATGCAATCCCTCATTAATCTGGTGATCATTTTCGGCAATGCAATGTTTGTCTCGTTTCGTTTCGTTTCGAATGTACTCCTGGCTCAGTTCTTCGTTCAACAATCTGACTGATGACCGAGTAATTCTCCCATTCTGCACAGCTGTTTATCATTTTCTATTCATGACCCATTTTGATGTAGAATCTTCAGGCTCGTTACGCATACATAGTTTGTTTAATTTTTTTATGTGTGTTAGTAGATGTTTCAAAAACCACTCCTTTTTATTCTTATTTCCTGTTCGCCTCAACTTGTTCAACATTTTCGTCAGTTTCATCACCCTCGTCATATTCGTAGGTACTCATTGGGAGCTGAGTTTTCTTCTTTTCATTCTCATGTGTATACTGACTCCACAGAACTGTTCCATTGATACATAACGGTTGATCAATCAGTCTCATTGCTCGTTTCACCACGCCTCACCACCTACTTTAAAAACTCTACCGTTAACTACTTTTCATATTCTACACAAGTAGACTATTGTAGGCAGTGTGATCTATTCTGGGGCGAGTTCATTATGTATGTATGTATTGTTCAGCAAACATAGTCACGGTTGCTTGCATTACGACTAAACACGTCATTGAATGAAATCTTACACCGTTCGTATGTTCGTTGATGTATTGCTGTCTGTGATGATGATGATGATGATGATGATGGTGAGCGATCGATTGTGGGTAGCACCACAAGTGACGCAGTACATAACGTTTGACTTTGGTCTCTAACGGAACAATCCGGACTCAAATGTCCCCAATTCATGTATGTATAGTTGATCTTCGCAGAGCGCAGTCACTGGTAGGTTAGTTGGCTATCTGAACTAAAAAGTGGTTCATGTCATTGCGATGTTTCCTGTTCTACACAGCACACTGGAGATATGTTTTGTCGAACATATCTTTTGCGTTGAAACTTCTGAAGGTCGTCTGCGTGATACTTACTTCCAGGTGTGCCACTTCTCGTTTACTATAGAGTTCTCGATTGGTAATTTGAAAACAACCCAGCACCGCAGAATTGATGCATGAAGGAGTATACCTGAACGAAAATTGCGTTACGAGGTAAGGTACTCTCAGGGAACACCTCTTTGGTGTTCTCCTCTGACGGTGTTGGCTGAATCAAGACTTCTTGCATCGGAGAAGAGCTCCATTTTTTACTATCTCTCGCCACAACGTTTGTCCGTTTTCAGAATCGTCTGTAGCCTTGCAGTCGACAGACTTGTATGGTGGAAGGAAGGGTATGTGTGTGCAAAGAATGTTCAGCTTGGATGTTATCAAGACACCTTTGCTCTCTAGGTTTCAATGTGGTCTTCACCCTGTTACTGAGTTGGGAGCATAAACCAACTGTGCGTTGTTTTGACATTACATTAATCAATCTAATGTGCTCATCATTCTTGCACTTTTTATAAGAGCATGAATGATGGCAGAATGACATCCACTTTCTTTTGAGTAACCAAATAGATGCGTTATGATTTCTTATACTAATGCACCGTCATCCTAATTGTAGAGAGTAAAGCTCGACTTTCTTGCCTCGGTTTATATGCCTTACCTGACCGTTCGTTTCAATGGAAATGTGCCTGTCTGTGTATGTCTTGATCTCATTCCTTACATTATGAAACATTTTAGACTAGAAGGACTGCCTTTCGTTCGTAAACTCCACCCAGTTACGTGAATGGTGTGCATGTGATCGGATAGAACAATCCTCTTCATGATCACTCCTTTTACCCACACTACCTTTTTGAGTTAGCTTTTCTTGTCAGCTGAAAAGTGACAATTTTTGCCAGTGGTGCTTGCTTTTTATTTCGTTGTTGTTCTGACCATCCTCTTTTAAGCACGACCATTTTCAAAGCTCCTGCTCAGCTTCTGCTTCCGTGAACGCTGATTGTCATACTATGAGCCTAGTGGATTCAAACGTTTGGCACCTTCACAACCTACAGACATGCTTATGGTTTTTTTGTCATCTCGGATTCCGACCACCAACTCTTATGGAGATTGATGACAAGCATTTTAGGTGTAGTGTTTCGGTTTCATTTTTTGAAATAGAGTTATATCTTAAATCCATATACTGTTCCATAACCTTGAGGTTATATTCGCCATAAATTAAAAATCGTTTGTGCATAGCCTCCGCCAAAAATTTCTGGTGCCCTTATGAGCAGACCGCACCTTCAGTGGGCTGTGGCTTAACACCTCATTCTTATCAGCAAAGGTAACTTTCAAATCAGTGTTCCTTTTATGCCAAACTAATCCTAACGCTTATCTGTAAAATCGTTCAATGGGCGCGATATAGAACGCACTTCTGGAGACTTTTTAGTAGACAAACGTTGATTGTAGTCGAACCCAACGATGCCTACCTAGCCTTCAGTCTCAGGACGATGCATGTTACAGCTTGCATACCAATCATAGTCGTGCAGTCGGCAGGCGCTCGGACTGTGGCCTGTGAATGATCCTACGTTTCGATTGTACAAATTGTTTTTCAGCAAACTGTTTGGCCGATGTGTCTACTGTGTATATGTCACCCTTTCGTATACCTGCTGGCTACTTTTTGTGACGTTTCTCGTTTAATTTACTTAAAAGCCAAATCTGTGTGCTAAGTTCTCACGTGAGTTTTCTTCCGTCAACAGCTGTCGGTAGTGCAGTTTTGTTAAACTCCGTTTCATTTGAAACATTGAGTTCCCTTTATCCAGTTTATCAAGACGGCAAGAAGATATACATTACGAGATACAAGCATCTCGTCCACTCTCATCAGTCGATTTCATAAAACTTTCGGTTATATGGGTTGAGCGCCTATCGAGTTTCGCAACATTAACTTGCTGGTGGTCGGCTCAGGTCTCTCTCGAAAGTATTGACAGTAACGGTAGACAGTACTTAAAAATAATCCGTTTATCTGTTTTTTTTCTATTTGCACTCTATGGCCATTTTTAGGTAAATTTGTCTTCCCGTTTTGTCGTTGTTGTTTTTTGTTCTTATTCATGATGTTCTATTTTGTGCAACTATTTCCGATAACCGGAATTTCTTACGTTTTACAGAATGACTGGTGTGGGTGGTCGACCTGAGGTTATCTTGGAGGGTGCCCTCCATGAGGATGGTCCGTGGACCGAGTATCATTTTCGTTTCAAACCGGGACGAGTCAACCGAATTCCGCCCGTTGTCAGTACGTTATTTGGCGGGTTTTGTATATTGAAGCTTTACGGCTTTATATGATTACCTGTAATTAATATTGTCGAATTTCAATGATCCACTGGTCTCATCTGTTGATGGCAGTGCAGCTACTGAGCCGATCTTTTCTTGATATGTGATCGAGTGAAAACAGGAGTTTAAATTAAATGTTACTGTTAGTTGGTCCCGGTTGTCACATCTAAATCGACTCTCTACCGTACCTGTTTCGAAAAACGCGACTGTAATTTCGTCCTTGTTCAAGCTCGTTAGCAGTGCACATTCTTGCCACGACCGAGATTTGTACCCCGGCCACGCTTTCATGAGGCAACCGCGTTGACCACTGAGCCGTTGACTTGACATTAGGCACGAACGAATGGTCACGCGTACCCGAGGGTGCTGCGTAGGTTTTGCGGTCGCCTCGAAAAGTGACTCAGTAAAATGTGTTGCATTTAGCCTGATGGTGAAACACTGGAAATAAGCTTGTTTGCTACGCGCTTCTCCTCATTACTCAGTAATTGTCCAGTTCATTTCAATCGATTTTCTCATCATTTGGACTTGTTATCAGGTTGAGATCACCGGAATCGTTTAGCTTGTCTAGTATTGTTTGAATTATTGACAGATGGTAGAAACTATGCACTACTGACCTGATCTATTCTGCCACCTTGACATGACGGTCAGGCTTGTGCGTCCATCCGGAGAGCTGTGCTCGCTAGGACTTCGGTCCTTCCAGATACAACCTTGTCAGACGGGGGAGCAGTCAAACGGAAGGCAGGTGCAGTCATAGAGTTGTGTGTTGCGCTGCTGACTGCCTATGAGTGCTAAGGTAGTGAGGCACGATCTTATGAGCATACAGCAGAAATGTTATTGTAATTGTGGCGCTGCTGTCTTCCGAATCTTTAAGAAGGGGGTTATAAAAGGTACCCTCAAACAAAGAGCACTCCGATCACCCAACGGTTGACCGTGACCACCGGCGTATTATCCTATACGAACGAAAAGCACCTGATATCTCGCAAATGTTCGATGTATCTTTGAGTACATCCACTGCGCGCAGCAATGCTCAGAATGAGACATCAATGTCTTATTCGCTGCGCCCTCGCGCTAGGCAAGCCCCTCACTGTCAAATGAGTCAGACTCTTGAGTCATTGGCTCCGGGTAGGGTTCCCCAAGAAAACCCTGTATCCTGTTGTCTCGCAGGTTAGACCTTTCAGTCAGATACTTAGAGTGAGGTCTCTCAAGTTAACCCCTCCCACCCGCGACATGAATGACCGTGGAGTATCAGAAGTTATCGTTCTCCGGATAGTAACACTATTCAACCACTGCGACGTTCCACTCTTTTATCCTCAAGCATTGTGATAGTTTGGCCCTAACTCGGTTCCAGGAACGGAGAAAAGCAAATATGCAATGAACTGTTTCCTGTGAAATGTATTTATTCTTTTCCAATCTGAATGTGCCCTCCATTCTGTAGTGGTTACAGATAGTTTCAATGGCAGTGAAGGTTGTGCCGTCTTTGAATATAAGAGTTTTGAGTTTAATAAGTGGGTTATGGAGTTCTTGGATCTCCAACAGATTGTTGCTGCTCAGTTTACGAATTCTTGATGTAGTGTTGTGTCGTCTCTGTTTGTCAGAGTGGGTAAGGGATCATGGTTAGTACCGCATCGGCGGCCGCATGGGCGACGCGTTTTTGTGTGCAAAACACAAGCTCCAAGGCACGCCGCTGTGATGTGTAAGTGGAGGGAATCAGGAAAAAATCCCGCGACCAATTTTGCAACGTGGCTGCCGTTGGAGAGTGTCACAAGCATGCATTATCGTCTGCTGCAATAGACCTAACGTCCTTCTGTGTGTGTTCCTTCTTCAGTCGTTCTGATTGCTGACATCAATGTTAAGGCGAGATGAGCAGAGATCACGTAGAATCCACTATGAACTTTGGTTTTTTAATGACCAGTACTTTTTTTTATAACGGTCCTATTTCAGAAGTGTCATGTTGAAGATGAGCATCTCAAGATCGTCTGGTTTCTTATTGAAGTAAGGGAACTATTTGAATATGTCTTTAGGCAGCCGCGGTCACCCCTTAATGTTCGTCCTTATTACTCGCCCTAAAGAATTATGCGTCTTTTTATGGACGACGCTTAAACACAGTTAGGGGGGTCAATCTCTATAGTAGATAGGTCTGCGAACTGTCCGTTCTCTGATGGGGTCCTAGCGGGACTGCCATCATCTCATAATCCTTTTGATAGATCGGTAGTTGAACGGTATATTTAGAAATTTGAATGTTGTTGTGGGAAAAGCAATTGGTTTGACGGTTCCGCCTACTTTCAAGTGTCGGCCGACAGGACCAACGGTACACCTCTTCTTGTCTGGTTTTGTGTATTCAGTGGTTTTTGAATGGTTCACGATCAAGTCGATTTCAAGCAAACTGTCCTGCAAATCTCCCAACTTGACTGCCAACATGTCTTTGGAGGTTACAGATGGCACGACATCGTCCTCTTTTGCCAGGTGGCCAAGTTGGCCGCCGGGTCTGTTTAGGGAAAGTCAGAATTTGAGTTAACCGGGAAATGTTCATCCACAGGGGCAGATAGAGAATTCTTTTGACGAATACTTCTTGGGAAATTCTCACGGTTTCCAAAATAAGATTCCCCAGATTTTCAAACTTCACATAGGTTATTGCTTCAACTGATGGGTGAACTGTGAGCAGTTGTTGCTGTTATCAGAAATTTATGAGATATGTGACCGACAGCCTTGGGCACATCAATGTTTGCGAGCGAACGACCATGGTTTGCTGTGTGAAAATGTTGATTTAAACTCTTGAGACTGGTCGTCATTTCAGATGTTCCATCATGCTGTAAAAGGCCAAATTGCTGCTTGCCAGAGTAGAATGGAGGGATCCAACATTTAACTAGGATCTTACGAAAACACCTTATGACCACTGAACACGTAGAAATTGGACGACAGTCAAGTAGCATCAGCGGAGTGGGAGATTTAGATGCGATTGTAATACTAGGTGTGGTCAGCTGTGAGAAAGTTGTTCGGTAGTCAATAGCTCTGAGTGATTTGGTTGGGAAGTGATCTACGTGCACATGTGTGAGGCAATCGAATCTGGATGCACATCCTCCCAAATGACAAATTGCATTGATCAATTCAGTTTCAGGGGTTGTAGAAACGGGTTTGCTATCATGTGGAGTCACTTCCTGGTGGACTCCTGTCACTGACCTCTGGGTCGTCAAAAACTATACTTTAACAGTCCGTTGGTCCGGTTAATTTCTGTATACTATCAGCAAAGGCATTTATCCTTCGGCCGTCAAGTATTGTTGTTGCTGCATCTTTACTCCTCCACGTATAAGGGTATTGTGTATGTCCAACTGGAACTCGCTGAAGGTGGCGATTGTTTTCTACCCTCGTGATATTGTGCTGCTGTCATCATAATGGTCTCCATTTGGCGGAAATGTGTTTTCATAGGTTTAGTTATTGTTGTTTCTCAGGATGGGGACAAGTTGATCCTTCCTCTGGAATGTTTTCAGAGGCCCTAACAACGGTTGAAATGGGTCGTTGTCGAAACAGCCCTAGAGCCGATTAAATATTACCTAGTCGGATTTTTTATCTAGTGGATCCACTCCATGAAGAGTTGACCAGTTGTTGATGTCCAACATCTTAGTCGTTGGGCGTTCTAAGATAGCGTCAGGGAGTTGTAATCAGTAACACATTTAGAAGATTGATAGTCACCGCTGCTTTCGTAACTGATTGTTTTAGGTTTGGATAAAGTTGATTCTATTTCAAGAATGGCGTGCTTGAATCACTTGAGCTCCTAAAAACCAGTATGATGTTGTCTAAGTTGTATCTGTACAACATCGGTTTTGACAAGCCCTCACATAACGTTACTTCTACTGTAGCCATAAAGAAATTAACTAGAAACGAATCCAACGAACCGCTCATTGCAACCCCGGCCGCTTGTCGAAAAGTAAACCTCTTGAAGTTGGATCTTGCGTTGGGTGTGCACAAAAAGAGTAGTGATGATAGTTTGGTCGCTGGAATGGGAAAAGGAGTGTTGCCGCCTAAACCGGATTTGCTAATGTTGTTACCTGTTTAATGAAGCGGGATGTTAGTAAATGGGGAACTCACGTGAAATTTGTGTACCAGTTAGTGCAGAACCTCCTAAACATCTACATCACTCATCAGTTCGAAACTCCTTCAGACTGTATTTACCTAACTAATTTCTGATTGATTTAAACGAAGCCAGCCTCAGGGCTATTTTGTGCTTTGGTGCATTGCACACTGACATAAACAGTCGAGACAGGGCATTGGGTTTGCAGGTTTTGGGTATTCCGAATATGTGAGGTGTGCTTGTGACCATTAACTTCATTCATTTGATTCCAGCCCATATTACATGATTTGCGTCTTCACATTGTGTTCAGGTTCATCGATAAAATGAATGGTGTTATATGATGCTAACAGTAAACATAGATTTCATGGAGATATTAGGGAACGATCACAGTCGGCATCAGTTGTGTAAATATCTGTTGGTTCGCTGCTGTGGTTAATTTAAGAGTGAGTAGGTTGAGTTTGTATAGAAATTGGACCAAATTAGGAATCACGAAAGAATATTAGGACCGGGTGTGTGCATATTAGAAGCTTGTATCCAAATCTAGTGGAAGATAAGGAAATACATTCAGAGGGAGCCGATCAGTAGGATGGGTTGTGTCAGATGAGATCTTTTCCAAAAACTATTTACCCATTGTTAAGTGCCAGGAAACTGAAATGAACCTACAGCGTAATGAAAATCTGGCAAAAATTGTAACATCCTTTTTCAATAAGCAAGGGGGAATAACTAGTTAACCGTACATCCAGTATGAAAGCACGCAGGCCTTGGTAAATCGACCGACCAAATGATATGGAATGTGGACATTTTCTGTACGCCGTCATAAAACAAGAGTCTTGACTTTGGAGTGTTGGTGCCATGTTGTTACTCGAAGTATTCTCTAGATATTTCACAGATACTTGTAAAGGTAAGAATTGATTTGTATCTGTATGGATGAGTAAGCACTGGAGATTTCCTCTCATTGGTGAAAACAGGATGTCTACACAGTTGGGTGTGTTAAGATGTGAACTGCGAGACTGATCAACTCGATTGTTCGGACAAACCGACCACGAGAACAGGTGAATAAATTATTATCGAGTGTTTACTGCTTGACATAACATCATCTGCATATGTGATCGCAAAAGTGAGCATGAACTAGTATGGATGCGGTATGAAATGAAATTAAGGACAGGCAGAAGTTTGCATCTTCGCAGAACACCACAGGCTGTGATAAGTGGCGGTGAAACTTGGTCACCAACTTGGGTTATTTGGTTTCCACTGGTATAATGGTCAAAAAAAGATGGAGTGGTAAACTTCAGCTTGCCATGTTCACATTGGAACACAGTACACTGCCCTCAAATACATCCCGGCCGATATGGACCTATCGAATTTTAAGGACTATTTGTTATCCTGCAATGGCGTGCTCCTGCGTTCATCCCCATATCGTTCATTTGTAATGTGGATGATTCGACATTTTGCCGGTTAGCCCATGTCGACTTTGTTTTTATAATTTCGGCTGTACTCTATTTTTCCTTTTTAGTGCCTCATCAACCACGCTTAGATTGGCAGTTGTGGTTTGCAGCTCTCAGCCGACCGGATAATCATCCGTGGTTTTACAATCTGGTCTATCGATTGCTACAACAGGAACGGGACGGTCAGTTTCAGGTTATTGTTTTTGCCTCCTCGCGTATTCCTATATAGGTACTGAGGACGGAGCATCAGTTGGTGATTGTTGGTTTTCGAGTTTTACTGTTGGTTACCTTTTGAGCTCGTTCTCGTTGTCACTTATTATGTATATGAGGGTATTCTGGAATCAAACAAATCGCACATCGTTGAATAATTTTCATGTACTGCGGTTCCCGTTTATTGCTTAGACGGATCCGAACGTCTGATACTTGGGCGTAAGTTTGCGCGCAAGATTACCATGTCACGCAGACCTTAGCAAACTAACAAATTATGGTCACTGGAGTCACGTGGGTGCTATGCGATCTGAAACGCTTTCGTCCTAGTTGATTCCCTGGAGTTACCTTTCTCATGTGTGAATCGTCCAGAATCCTCAGGAACATTTAGGTACTTCGTATGGTACTAACCGAGGTTATTAAACTTCACTACTTGAAGTTGTTTTTTTTGTCACTCGTTAGCGAAGAAAATTGTGAAGGTGAATGCGACGTAACTACAGTACTATCTTAAATCTACATTGCGGTCATCTTCCAACCACGTATGCACGTTGCGCATTGCTCGACCACTAATTAGGGGACAATCCCGTGGCACGAACACGTATGGGCCTATGATCCGATGCACACCTGGATGTGGGTGCCACGTTGATGGGTAAACAATCCCTGAACAGATTTCGGTCTCAAACCGAAGCGTTTATTGCGTGCAGATTATTCACCATGAAATACAACGTTTATCAAGTTCGTGAAAAGCGAGATTTTTGTGCAGACTCATTGGAGCATACCAGAACTCATCAAACGAATTCAGATCAGAATGTGACATCATTCGTTTCTTGGGAGGCCCGTTTCCTTATGTGAACAATAATAGGGTAGCCTACTTTCAGTCCTACCGAGCGAGGTAGGTGCTAGACGTCAAAAATGTAGTCTGTTCTTTACTCCTTGTCCAAACTTAGTCGCCAATCATTGAGGCACGGTTGCCCGGTATCTGCACGAAGACTATAGAATGTGCTGCTTGAGGGTGGGGTTGAAGGGCACTTCCAGTCGAAACTGAAATAACGCGCGTTGAATCGATTATCTGGGGCATGCCAATTTTCTTTGGCCAGTCGAAAGAATTGTTCACCTAGCTGTTCCGCTCGAATACACACTGAAATGATCAGGTTTTGTCGGGGTCATTTGCACGAGTTTTTTCTCCAACGGATTTTCTATTCCTTCTTAACATGCAGTCGGAAAAATTACACCGAGTATTACATGACAATACTAAAGTAATCTAAGAGATAACAAAATGGTAATAAGACAAAGTTACAATCATACATGGTTGTCATCTTTAATCGATTGACTGTCCATCAGCGCGACGCAAATATACTGATCTGGAAAGTAAGTGAAACAACCACGTACGACATATCAATTCGGGTTCTATCCGTGCGCGGTTAACTAGTTTCGGTCTCATCTAACGCGTCTAACTGCTACGCATTGTAATGATCTAACTTATGTATAATGCACGGCCTGCGACGCATGGGCATATGCTTAACAATGAAACATTGAGGAGTCATCAGTTTATCATGAGGCAAGAGTTTTCTACAGGTTCATATTGGAAATACTAGCATAAAGTAGCATAACAGGCAGATTGCGAGGCAACCTTATATCGGGTCATCATCATGAACCTCGCAATCACTAATCAGGTGTTGGATTTCCCTTCTTCAGTTGATCTTGATAATGTAAAAGTAACCATGAATGAGTTTCCATCTGCTTAAAACCCTTTTGTTGTCAAAACGGTTGAACTTTTTTAAATGCACATAACGAAACAAAGCTGTCAAAACTGCAAAACAAATAGTCAGAACTTTATTATATGATCAGGTGATCGTCACTCTGCAACTCTCCGCTGAATTGAATAACTGAAGATGCAAATTGGTCTAGTTCACTCGCGTGGTTGTTTTGTGGAGTAGTGCATGTTGCATAGCCAGGAGGCTGACAAGAACGGAGTTGAGTATACTTTGGGGCCCGTGCATTGTTTTATTCGTTCAAAAATGCCCATTGAAATCATGAAAACGGTAAAGTAAGGAACAAGACTTGTGTTTCTGCGTTTGATCATCAGACTAATTACGGCCAATAGGGGTTATGGACAACGTGTTTATCAGTTATGCAATCACTGTTCCAGATCGTTAGCTTGATTGATTGTGGGTCATGGGAGATTGTGTTCGCACGAACCACTTCTAAGCTGAAGGGTCGAAGTTGCGCAATCGGTTACTAATAGCCTCGACAACATTCGGAATCTCACCATTTGTGTTCGATTCCTTGACAGTCGACAGACAATCAAAAAAATATCTTTCTTACTTACAAAATGATTAGAGCCGGTCTAATGAGCTACAGTCGCGCTTGAGACCGTTTTAATCACATCACTGTTCACTCACGCAGGATGATGTTCACGCACTCTACTAGACAATCGCCTTGTAGTACGACCAATATATGATGCTCGACACGAGCAAACGAATCAGTACACACAACAGCTGGTCGTAGAACATGGGAGTTTGTCTTTGAGTTGTGTTAAACGGGCGTTGAACGGAAACTCACACACAGTTGAGCGGCAGGATAGGCTGTTTCGACTGACTTTCTGGGCTTTCTTGAGATAACATCGGCCATGGGATCTCCCTTGAAAGGAAGACTAGTAAACGCAAGTTTCTTATTCACGGAGAGTGACTTAAGTTTCGATTTTAATGCCTGCATCGCCTTCTGAATAAAACCTATTTGCTAGCCATTCTGCAAGAACACTTCTCGTAGGAAAAATAGCTCGGCTATAAAGTGTCGGAGGTGCAGATCTTTAACGCCTTACTCGTCAGACATCGTATGGGGTTTCGCTTTTGATTTAGCAGAACGAAACTGTCAAAGTGAATGTATTGGCCACTCCAAGTTTGTTTTCTGTACACATTTCGTTGGATTGAACCATCTTTTCGTCTTACCGTGTCAACATCCACAAAAATTACTCGGCCATTATTGTCTGACTCCTGGTGAATTTGATACTGTTATGGGCGGAGTTGAAGACTACCATAACTCTGTCAATGTTAGAATTCTCATTGATGACGCAAGAAACACTCCAACATGGCGTTTGTAAAATGTAAGTTGTTCAATAATCGCACTCAATTGGTTAGTCTCCAGTTTGCTCGTGAAAACGTCAAGTAATGGGAGACCCAGAGGCGAGCCCATTGTCACTCCATCTGTCTGTCGGTTGATCGCATTGTTGAACGGAAACTGAACGTTACAAGCACACCTTTTATGACGTATCGGGGGTAACTCTTTAACTGTAGAACTCTCCTCATGTGCCATCAAGCACCAGAACGTGGTCTTGACTCGTATCTTTGTACATTTTCATCTTTGAATGACTAGTCGAATATTCAATATATGTAACTGATCGCCTGGACGGGAATATTTCCTGTGTTAAAAATGAAAAGTCATCTAGACGATCGACAAGTCTTGACTATGAATTACCTTCTAATTACATTGTATCTTAACCGTATTTGGAACACTTCAATAATTTCACAGAGTTTTTGCAGTTTGACCCCACGGATGGGCCACCAGTGATAAAAATGAAATAGGCTAGTCTGTACACCACGTATCTCATGTGTGCATATGCCTATGAACGATTAATCAGATTGCCTCACATAGACACCCGCACTTATAGTGTACTCTTTCTATTCGACTGAATCATACTCGCGAACCCAAAATGAGTTAATTTTGTTGCAACACTCAAAGGATGATTCGAATGTGCCACGTTACAGAAACCCGCCTGTCGAGAGAGCAGTGAAAAAGCTCGCTTCTTACAAATTACTGACATCGTTTTGGTTGTTCATACATCTTCCTGTTGTGACGTACACGCTACTGAATCAGCTGTCAGCTCACATTTGTATTTACCATTACTATAATAATATCGGAATTTTAACACTCGTTATGTTGATCTGTCAAGTTTGTAACCCAAATTCATGGCAAACTATTGAGGTTTTGATACTGAACCAATTCAAGCGTATTGACGCAGAAAGAAACATATCGTTCAAACACTCGACAAATTGCGTTCTGCACACGACGAACGAACTTTCGTTAGGTTCCCAGCGATGACCTTCATTTCTAAGTTGAGTGTCCTGGGTTGGGACTTTTATTGATCATACTGCAGTTGCTTCTGATCCTGACACCACCATAGTTTCTAAATTGCAAGTAACTTTGGCCAAGTGTCAGTGAACACCGTTGTGTTATGGAAGCTAGAAACGTAATGCTACCTCTCGTGTCTGATCTTTTTTTGATTGTGTGGCGTGTGTACCGTGCTTATTTCTTCCATATTATATTTACCTAAACAGTTGTTGTCAAATGTTTAATGTGATTATTTGCATTTTGTTAATGTTTTTTGTAGTTTTGGAACTTCTGGACACCTCTTCATTACCCAATAATCCGAAATATATTCGGGCGCAACTGTACACCTACCATTACACATCTCCTAACGAGTAAGCGTTGTTGCTGTGCATGTTATACGCTCAGACTTCCCATAAACAGCACCGTTGGTATGTAGCACATCTTAAAATGTTTTCATAAATCCATTTGTAGCCTTTCCTGTGCAACCTAAATTACTGTTGTCAACCCCTACTGTATATTGGATCGTGTTGGTTCCATGAGGAGTGTCATGTGTGACGGATTTCAGCGTATATGTGCTATATGCTGTGATTGTTGTACATCTGTGGGCGATTTACATCCCCATCCCTATCACACTTGAAGAGCAATGTCCCACACTACAAATCAAGGAATGTGAGTAAATTTTGTGGCGTTTAGGATGACTAACCAACTAGGTTTGGCACCACATGGCCCCTCCAGCCACACTGTATAACAGGCCTTCCGGTTTTCAACCGGCCTGCATCGATGGAATCAAGCCCATGTCATTTGTGTCATATGGATTCCAGGTTCTGCAATTGAAGTTCTGTGTCCCACCCTGTAGGTCGCATGTGAAGAATGTATCAAGTTCGAAAAACCCGGACTCCAGAAATTTCGTTGAAGACGGTTATTTTCATGTGGTTAATTCCGTGAAAAGGATTCGCAAATAACCTCGAAGACATAGAGAACATCCTTTACCCAAACAGACCACAGTTAATAATTATGTTGTTGCACGGTCATGCACGTGCACAGTATACTTCTTTTGTGAAAGTTGTCATATGCAGCTTTGATTAGAGTCAACAAACTACCTTTCCATATCAATGTCCAGGTGTCTGCACAGATAGCGATGAAACCTAATATTATCGTTTAACCTTATCGTCTACATCACCACAACCGTTCTGGATCTCCGATTAGAAGTAACAGGTGCAAAATGCGTCTTGATTTTCTTCGCAGAAGTTGAAGCTAGAATTTCAGTGTTTGATAACCCCTTCTTCATAAATCAACTTATTTAAAGTGCGTTGATTGTGTGTACAATATCGCTATCTTGCCTTCTGTTTCGATAAGCTCCGGTAATGGAAGTCACAAGATGTAGAGTTGACGTTATTTAGATTGTGTAGATGATCAACCATCACACATTGTTCGGTGTGATCTCTGAAGAGCTTGCAAGCGATATGGTCGTCTGTGTATGTGAACTCCTCTACCGCTGTGCTCTATAAAGTTGTGAGATACTGTCTTCCCTCGAAAGACCGCGTGGTTTTCCTTACCGGTGGTTGGGAACAGGCCCATATGTGCCAATTATGTTGCGGTCTTTTGTATTCGCGGATTTTTTGGATCGCCAGCAGGCGTTGTATACGTATAGTAGAAGCACCGCTTACTCGTGTGCTTTTAGAACGGGAAAACGTAGTATGCCGACAAATGTTTCGATCTTGACATGTTTTTGGAGTACTAATCCAGCGCTTTCCATGCCACCCACTTTTCATGCAACCTGTGCTACATTGAAAAGGACAACCATATAATCACGTTCGAAGAATGCTTGCTTTGACGTCATGCTTTGGTTTCTTCGAACCTTGTTGACTTCGGCACCGAAACCCATTGGACGGTGTTCGCTTGTGGTTAAACACGTTGCAAACGAAATTTGACGACTGTCTTGCCATAAGACTGTGTTCATCTTTTTTAAAAATCTCCTTTATCCTACCACTAAACTTAGCACCAGGTTGGTTGCAAATAACTATGCCTTTGAATCTGTTTTTCAATCGTTCTTTCTTAGAACAACTTTTTTTCTTTACTCTCTGAACCATTGACTCAAAACTGGAACTATGTGTATATTGTGGATATTGATGTTTGAAGAGAGAAAGATAGAAGATCTGCCCCAGGAACTGACAAACTTCTTTCGGATGAATTGTGAACCTAAGTAGGTACCTCGGGGACTTGGCATGCCGCATGAGAAGGGGTTTGGAATATGAGAATGTGCCCAAGTGTAAAACTGCCATAAAGCATTTTGGCCATTGCAGGAAGGCCGCTATTGTTAACAGAAGCGGGAATTTTCCACGGAGTTTCTCCTGTGGGAAGCGAAGCAAACATCAAGATTAGTCTTCTAGGCTTAGCATTGAATTGGGGTCTTGGTTAGTGCTTGTCAGCGGTTATTCCAGTTCTCGACAAGGGATGCAAAGTTTGTGACAGCCCCAGATGTTGACTACACTTTTATCCTGTGACGGGCCCTGGAACGCCGATCCTCTTGTAGGCAGCCGACGGTCATGTGACCTTTTTAGACGTGAGGGCTACTTTTTGTTTGATTGCTGGTAACGTCCTCTGGAATTGTCTTCTTCACGAAGGAGTGTAAAGAAGTGCAGAACTCTGTTGAGGTCGTATTTTCACTATACAAGCATGGTGAAGGTAAATGAACAACCGTCTACGATGTTCATCGCTTCTTGTGTCGTACGCCAAAGAAGTCCAATCTTTTCCTTCCTGTTCACTTTTGGTGTGGATGACACTGGGATCCATGCTTGAGGAGCCCGATGAGCTTGGTGTTGATTTTCTTTTCGACACCAGATTGACAGACATGGATTGTGTGAATTATATTGTCTTGCTTAGCCCCTTTGTTGAAGATATACAGACCGTGCTAAACAGTGAAGGACCGGACTAGTCAGTCGGAAGTACACCGTTCACCTTCAAAATGTAGTGGGCTGCTTCAAGGCTAGAACATTGGTTGTGTAGTCTGCGGTGATTGGGTCATGTACTTCACATGCCAGCTAGGCGTTTACTGTACTTGATATTACCTACTAAGTCCACCAACAACTGAACAAAACCACTGAGTGATCAAACAACTAATTAATCGCGAAATATGAGAACTTTGCCTATTTCGTTGACTGAGTGAGTTAGGTGTCGGTTACCAAATTGGGAATTTCTAATCCCTTAAGCCGCAGATTAGAAGCTCTGTCCGAGATGTCAATGGCGTGCTTGCGTCCACAACAGCTCTAGCTCTGTTTTCCCTTCGTTTGACGCCTATTTTTACTCCTTGTATTTTTTTCTTCTGAGATATACCACATCACTGTTAAGGTAAAGAGAGGCTTGAACCATAGTATGTTGTCGTCAAACTCACAGCTGTTATGACTGAGAAAATGAAATGGATGTTTGGGTAAAGGGTAATCCGAATGATACGAATAAGTTAAGGCTTCATCGACTTTGTTGGACCAGGACTCTGTTGTGCAGATGTGTTTACAAAATATGCAATTCATTAAGAGTTTTGGACCTTGCTTTTACTCTAACTCGAAATCATTTGCTGTGTTGACGCATATTGGATCCAATCCCATGCTTGTGAATCAAACTTTTGAGTCATGCTCACCAAGATCGCGCACATGATCAGATGAAGTTTACTAAAAGCTGATCTGTAAAAACAAACAGTTTGAGGAAATTTCTTGGGTCTTTATGTAAATGAGGAATTTGTTTCGTAGCGTGTTTTGATATGATAAATTCTCACCGGTAGTTGCTGGTTTTATCGTTATGCATTAGCCTAATTTTGCTAGCTGAGTTTCATTGCTTTTCGCGTTCTGTTAGGATTTCATTGATTGTTAACTTTGAAATAAAACTCGCAATCTTGTACATTGTATTTCGTAAGTGCAAAGGGCGACAGGGTTTGATATGTGGTGTAACGCGTGGACTCAGCGCATACAACAGTTCCACGTGAACGTTGAATAACCGTGACAACAGGAAGCAATTGACCCATATGATTGATCGCTTCGGTCAGCAGTACATGGCACGTAGATAATTCAAGGAAAACGGTGGATAAATAATGGATTAAGTGACATCTACACCACACATGTTGGCCTGTACACAACGCTGATAGAAGTTTATGTTTCGATTTTTTATCCTATTCTTGAAGCTCATAATGTAGTAGATCATAGAACTGATTGGTGCATGTAGTATCTAATGTATGCATGCACAAACGGAACGTTTGTACCTCGGCTTAGGCTCGCTTTTAAATCAGTTGGTTTGGATGCATTCGAAAGATTAGTCTAGCTAACTCCGAATCATTGGACACTAAACGAGAACTTCGCTGCATCTTATGACGTTTCTTTGTTCCTCAAATGCGTTTCATAAGTATCTTCCTTTGTCAGCGTTAAGGTGCCGTATTCTGATCCCATTCATCATTACTATAGAATGTCCATTGTATAGTATCTTATATTCGAAGGCGATGAGCAGCTCCATCACTGCTGATCTGATAGTGTTATCTTGCTTTCTGTTAACCTCTCAGTGCTGTTTTGTTCTGTCGTTGGAAGGCCGCTGGTTGCTCTCTATTTTCATTCCTAGCCTTTTTATTTGTGAACCATTCTCGCGAGAATATTTCTACCGGTCGTTGTTTTGTTTTTATAACCTTTCTTTGTTGCTTTTATATGTTCAGTCAAAGTGGAAATTGGTGGCGTCGCGTTAAAAAATCCGACTATCTCCCTCCTGTATCCCTGTCTTCTTCACTTCTACAATCCGCAGTGGAACACTCCGGTTTGATCGGAAAGCGAGTATGCGGATGGAACCTTTTTTCCGTGTTTTGCTAAAATAATGGTTTGTTGTATAAATATTACCACACTCTAATGACTCGATTTCTGGTCACTTGGACCAAAAGTGAATTATCCATGCGGGAGCGAGCGCTGCTCATAATCTCTAATGTTAATTCAATGCATATTGGGCTCCCCCCGTTTTTTTAATCAAACCATGATCACGCTGTTACGCGCTGCTGTTTTTCTCAACTTCGTCGATTGCACATCCTCATGTTTGTTTGTTTTTTGACAATTATCACAGCGAGTCGCCGAACACATCCCGAAGTGGTTGAAACAACAGATGACTCCACTCTCAATTAGGTGCACTGACGGCTTGCAATCCAACGTCATCGATCGCTAAACATTCCATGACAACAGGTCACCAAGTTGACCCAGTTAACTCATTCAGAATATT
>LUCH01003207.1:19754-42818 GCA_013368495.1 Paragonimus heterotremus | reverse complement strand
TAACTGTGCCCACAAAAATATTCGTTTCACTCTGGAACCCGAATCACCAATAGGTATAGCGTTTTTAGACGTGTTCTTGTTACGCCGTGAGGACGGCACATTACAGCGTAAAGTATATCGCAAAGCAACCTGGTCAGGACAGTATACGAACTTCAATAGTTTTGTACCTTTGAGACAAAAGAAGAATTTAGTCCGATGTTTACTAGACAGAGCTGTGAAAATTTGCTCAGATGACACCGTAGAGGAAGAAAAACAGTTCACATTTAACACACTCCTTGAAAACGGTTATCCAGAACAGTTTATAGCTAAACACATGATAATTAGCACCAAAGTAAATGTACCACAAACCGTAGACAAAAAGTCGGTCTATATTACGTTGCCTTACAAAGGTGACAGTAATGCTGAGAATATAACCAGGAGACTTAACATAGCACTTAACAAAACCTATCTCGCAGCTTAATTACGTATACGGTTCAACTGAACACCAGTTTTGCGACCCCCAACTAAAAAATATACCGTCTGTACATGCTGCCTCTTTCTGTGTTTACCGTTTTGTTTGTTCCTGTGGAACAAGCTACATAGGCCGCACAACAAGGCGACTATCTGAACGCATGCGGGAGCACCATCCTGCGTGGCTAGCTAGAGGATCGATGAAGACTTGCTCATCAACGATCGCTGCACACTTGATCGAATCGAACCACGTGATCAACCCGGCCGATTCATTCAAACCGATCTATCAAGTCTGCGGAGTGCAATCGAAGTGGGTCAAAGGTCGTCTATTAGCAATCTGAAACACTGCGTTCCCTTGATCCAGTTCACCAGTAACGATAGAAGACATACGTCGCGAGATGTTAACATTTCGTTTACTCTCTTCAGTCACGAACGTAAAACATTGGAATATATAGGACATGCGGATGGCAACAACAATGGAAACAATCAACGATTGGGTTTACACAAAAGAGGGACTGTTATCAGTTCCAGGGCAGGCAAACTGCATGAGTCAACAGTTTATGAACACAAAGGACCGGACGGCGAGTATTGATTAGCATGGCTTCGGAGAAAGCAAGCAACTTCGGATTCCGATTACGCAACAACACTTGGAACGAATTGGCGGGGTCAACAACGTGACCTGTTTCCATGATGTGCTTTGCTATGGATGAAGTCGGATTCCGTCTCACTCGTTCTGTTGCCATTGCCTGTTGCGTCATGGCGCGCACCAACCACTTAGGCATATGTTCAGCCATTCTTTGTCGTAGGCACCGATCTGTTCTGCCGATATAGACGTCACCGCAACTGCAAGTGAACTGATAGATTACATGTGAGACAGAACATTTCGGTAGGACACGATTGTGAATTAGCTGAGCGACACTCCTAGTTGTGAGTAGCAATCGTAATTCAGCCGCTGGGTATGTACGAGTTAGAGCAGACTGTAATTTTTGACTTACATCAGTTGTGATATGATCGCCTTTGAAAGGAAGGTTCAAAAAGACCTGCTTCTTAGGGACCGTACTCACGGTAGTCTTGATCAGTCTTTTCCGGCTGTGAACATCGATGAATTTCTCAGGATAGCCGTTCGCGAGTAATACTTTCTTTAGTCTCTCCTCCTCTCCTTGCAAACAGTCATCCGTGCATATCTCCCGGGCTCTATGAAACAGAGTTCTCACCAGACCTCGTTTATAAGTGATTGGTGCAAAAGAAGAAGACTGTAAATATTGACCGCTCCAAGTAGCCTTACGGTGTACTGAGCGTTGTAGTGAGCCGTCCTGTCGTCTAATAAGTGAAATGTCTAAAAAGGATAAACCATCGTCTGCTTCCTCTTCATGAGAAACAGAAAGATTAGGATGAGCAGAATTAAAAAGGTTTAAAAGTCTAACAGAAGCCATAGCAATTCAATTACACTCACCCCCGTTATGTTCACACAAACGTCTTGTCAAAGCATTGAACCTCCCCTGGCCATGCATCAATAACCCGGATTGATCTGTTACGTAGGAGCAACTATCTGCCCAAACACTTGATGAGTCTGACTAACTTGACATTAATAATTACCATCCCTCACCCTATTTATATACTACCCCTGTCGAACTCATATAAATGTGTTGTATTTAGCCTGATGATGAAACACTGAAAACGAGCTAGTTTGCTACGCGTTTCTTCTCATGACTAAACTGGGCATATTCACGATACTTAGGTTTTGTCACACACATACCTCTACTGGACGCATCAATAGAAATGACTATTCACTGCTACACGACATGTAGAACAACAAATTTTTCCTTGATGTCGCCACAAAAGCTAAACAATACGCTGTTCTGAGGCGAGCAGTTTCGAGTCTATTATTGTACGGTTTCATCCAGCAAACAAATTACAAGGACCACTCTCACATCAACCCTGTCAGCCCCTCACATCCCCCCAGCCCTCACTTTCGCAACTAGTGATTTATAACTGTCAAATAATTTCTACTGCGCCCTCCAGATTTTGGCAAGTCTAGACGTTTTGTTATACAGTATTTTTATTCCCGCATATTCGGTACGGTACTATTCATGTGTCACGTATGCATAATTATTGGCGTTATTAACCTTCTGATTATATACAACTTTTGCGCTAGTAGATCCTTCTACGATGGAGTGAAAATTCACTTAGTTTCCTCATTAAACATGACATCGCCGATGTTATAGATCCGAAGGGTTACAGCTGCTGGCTTCCATCTAATTACAACCGAAAGATCAAATTATTCTTGCCAGCGAAAATGGGTGTTTTTACGAAGGGTAATCACGTTAGCAAGTGTTAAATCGCGTGATTTTGTGATTTCCGACAAACCAAAAGGTAGAACAGCTTTCTGGAAGAACAGCATAGAAAATTAACTTTTGTACGGCTTGTTATTCTTATGCGCTAATTAGGACACAGCACGCGACAGACCACGTGTGTGGATGATTGAAGTGTGCTGGATCGCTGCCTTTTCAGACCTCGACAACTTAAGGCACCAAACATGGTAATTTTTAGATCACAGAAACCCGTTTTTCAAACATATGGTTAAACACTCATTAGTACTGATTGGTAGCTATGCAATGCTTCTTGATTTCTGGTTAGTACGAGTACCGAGTGCGTTAACCATAATATGCTTCAAGGCCTGAACATCAAATGGAACTTCCGGGCTGATCACCCGGCTGGAAATAATCTTATGGATTACCGGGTAGTCCGGGATGTGGTTAATTTCAAGTTGAACAACACCCACAATTGACCGCAACTTTCACATTCTCGTAGACTTTCCAGTCAGTCCATTTCGAAAAACGTACTAGACCCGAATTTTACTCTCATTAGAGCTCGTCAGCAATGTATGTCCTTGCCACGGCCTGGCCAACACGGTTGCCTCATGAAAGCGTGGCTGGAGTTCTACTCCCGGCCATGGCATGGACATGCACCACTGACGAGCCTTAATTAGAGCGAAACTCGAATCAGATACGTTTTTTTCGGAGGATTCCACTGGAAAGTCTACGGGGATGCAACAGCTGCGATCAATTGTGGGTAATGTTCAAATTCTAACCTTGTGGATTTTATTTCACTAAAACGGGTCTCCCACAAGGTAAGTAATGTACATGTTAGCTGTTTCCGATGTATGTGCTTCTAACCAAAGACCCATTTGAGCTTCTATGTAAAAGGACTCCCAGAAATGCTATTTTAATGTTACTTACAGTTTCTGTCGTGAGCTCAAGATTCTTCTGTGGATGGTTCAAAGGAACATGCAGCTACTTCACTTCAACTTCCGAAATGAAGACTACGAAATTGTAGACTATGTATCGGTTTAAAAATTTCCTTTATTAAATTTTGGCTTTTGTCCATCGCCCGAGATAATCCTCGGAGATGTCAACCAACACAGTTCCTAATGGACTACCCGTTACAACTCCAACTCTCTGTTCACAAGACACCTTCTCAAATATAACCCCCTCCTCATGCGTATAACAATGAGGTAGTTCAAAAAGCTCGTCCAGAAAAGGTCTCGGTTATGGACTACTGGAGCTAATTCAGTCGCAATCGTCAGTTTTACACAATTGAATGAAACTCTGTATATCAGTTAGTGGAAAACAAACACTACTAGTCAACACTTCAGCGGCACTCCCAAACTCCAAGTCAATCCAACCACTTCTAAAGTTGTAGAGAAATTTAGCGGTTCCTGTTTAACACCCATGAGCGACTCTTTTCCAGATGTCGAGTTTAGTCAGCTCATCTACAAGACAATAGGCTGACTCTGAAACAGGGTAAGCAAAAACTCACTGTTAGTTAAAGAGATAACGACTAGAGTATACAAAGTCTGTGTTCAGCACACACGTCTGTACGACAGCGGGGATAGGACTTTGTACATGAGTCAGAACGTCGCCTAAATGCATTCATGACCTCCGGTTTCAGAGGATCTCCTCACATTCAATGAGTAGACCGAGTCAAAAACAGATGTCTTCCACAAGGAAAGCATTCCAAACGTGATCTGTTTGCTCACTCAAAGACTTTAAAAGGAGCTCTTGTTGTACGACAGGCAGTTTCGTTGTGAGTAGTATACTACTCACGAGTAGTATATTACCCACAGGCAGCATTCAGGAACAAAAGAGCAAGCTCCGAACGCCTGAAAGAGGACGGACAAGAATAGACGATTGGAATAGTGTATACGCACTATGGCAGAGGTTTCACCAAAGGGAATGACAACGCCCTACCACCCGATGTATGTGAGTGCATGTCTGACGTGCAGATGAGTGTACATGTTTGTGGTTTGCTTTTTGATATGAACTATGCAGGAGTTTGCTCAATAAACGAATTCGCTGGCCGAGCGTCTTTTGCGGTCACAACACTCTGTCATAGAACCTTAGAGTGAAACGGTAAAATTTCTGGGTATAGGCCGAATGACGAGCTGGCCACTAAATCCAGACCTTGAGATTGCTCTGTCTTGGTCTACGTAGATGTACATGACCATAGTGTATCGACAGAAGGTGTCTGTACTAAATTCTCTGAAAACCGGCAGCAAAGTGCATTAAGTGAATAATGATTATGAAGATTGATGTACAAAATAGTAATCGAGTTATTAACAGCCGATGCCATCTCCGCCAAACTCTGTGATCCATGCCTGTGTGTACAGAAGTGGTTCGTACTTATCATTAACCTTTTCTGGCGATCCACCTCGTAACCACTGGAAACCCGGTCCAGGATAAACCAAATGGCTTGAAGATAACCGAAAACAGCTGTTTGCAAAACTGATGTCTGAAAAAATCTACAGGAATTTGGAAGGGAGTGATCGAAAGGTTGGTCAGGTGTGACAGAAAGCCAGCACCACCACATGTAACATTCGGAGCTGTGTTCGCACGACAAGGTTGCGTTAAGGCATCAGGTTTCACAGACAAAGAAGAAAGTTGTTGGACTTTCACAGAGTTGTAGTAAACCTTTATTTCTCAAGTTTCTGATAATTGGGGGTTGCACAGCAAAACTATTGTTTGAAGTTTCACATTAACATCAAAGTTCGTATTCGTAAACTGATTCACACAATCTAAACGTAGACGTTTATGAGCGGATCTTGCCTGCGAGATCACCTCTGCCGGCAGGTCCCGGAAGTTAACACGGACATGAGCGGCAAACCGTCTGTTCTGGATAACTCAAAATAAGAACGGGTTGGTCCAGCGTTTTATAATAAATAATACAGCTTATCTGCAACTTTTTAACGCCTTCCTTTTGGTCAACCCAATCCTCAAAACTCAATCACGTTGTTCCGAATCTCTTCTGACTTCGCGCATCCGCTAGAACATTCAGTACTTTACGGAAGTAGCTGACAGTGTTCGGTCATACAGTCAGACGACCTCTATTCTGAATGAGCATAATGATAACACTATTAGTATTTAGTTCTTTTAACATGCTGACATGAGCTTTTGAGACTTGACCGGATTGCGACGTTCCAAGTTGCATCAACCAAAATAGATCAGTCACTTGACCATTCATGTGTAGCTCGTACTCAGAGTGTGCCGACTGTCATATGACTCACATCCACTGATGAGACACAGAATCAAGTTGCTGCATCAAGACTGAATAGCTTAACATGTCTCAGTTGATGAAAAAACATTTGAATTTTGTTTCGCCGTTCATCGAATCCATTTACCTGGGTAGAACCGTTAAATTTGATTGGACGAAAACAATCTCCGTTGTTGTAGGCTTGTGTGTGCTGAGGTTCCTATCAGTGACATTCGACCGAATTTCTGGCAACCAAAATATCAACATCATCTTTATTGTGACAACCATAACACGACAAAAGCTTTACTACAATAAACACCCATGTTTCCGTCTACCGGCATGCGTAAACAGCAAGCTAGCAGAAGCGCTTGAATCCTCATAATCGGTAGTCACAAACTAACAAGAAATCTATGATTTACGAAGTTTGATTTTACCAGAATAATTTTGAAAATAAAATAAACACTTCTTGTGGCACAAAAATAACTTGAGATCTCTCAGTACAATTCGACAGTAACATAAAAACAATGCACCCTTCTGATCTGACCAAAACAAATTTTGCATAGTCAACAAAAATCGATCAAAATCTGCTCATACGTTCGGTCTGCTCACGAAGGCTATTATCTGAAGTATTAACCTCAAACCAGAAAATATTTATTTCAGAGGCCAGTACTTAGTGAATAACGTTAAAAAAGGGACAACCCTTTTCAAAAATCTATTTAAGCACGCTAAGCAGGAGTCTTTCTGGATTTTAATCATATATGCATGTGTATTTAGAATACCTAAAAGAGGCATACACTTGATAATGGACTATTTGTGTCCACGTTCAAAATCCACATTGGGATCTGTTGTCATAAAAATAAGTATTTTGGAATGAGATTGTTCTGTCGCTCACTCTGACCTCATGTCGGCCTACTTTTGCTAGACTTTCGTTTCAACGTCAAGGATGTTGACGTAGTTGTTGTCCATGCCTACGTGTCGACTGAATTCTAGTACATGCAGTTACTCTTTCATTTTTGCCCCTGCACCCACTTTTGCATGATCTATTTTGACCTCGTGACCTGTGTCTGCACACTGGTGCTATAGTTATGTTCCATGATCGGCTCGTGGCATTTCTAATTTGGGTTCGTGCATGTGTGTGCGCAGCTGTTTGCTTGTCTCTCCCAAATAATGATGGCCACATCTGAGACGGGGAATCGCGTGGATCACGCCAGGTTGTTCTTGTGGTTCTGTAAGATTCTTAACGTTCACCAACGTTGAACGGAGTGTTGAATTTGGCTTGTGTGATATTTGGGTGCCCAGTGGTCAGAGCATTGTTTGTGCTGCTTCAGATGTGAATATGTGGCACTGTCATCCTCGTTTTGCGTCCTGGTTGTTCAGTTTTGTGAACTGCCTGTTAGATGCGTTCATGAAATTACTGGGGTGCCCATTAGAATTAAACGGTTCGGATGGATGTTTTTGTTCTTATCTTTTAAGTTCGGTTGAGCTACAGTGCGTGTTTGCAAGTTGGAACAAGGCTTGTAAGCAGCTTTTAGGGTGACGGGTTGGATGGTTGCGTATGAAATTTAGTGTCGTCAGCTGTTGTCAGTTTACGACAGACAGTAGTTTCAAGCATGCTACCAGGTCTTCTTATAACCGATATGTCGATCAGCGTTAGGTGCGATCTTTCACCTTCTTTGTGTGCAAAGAATGTTTCATCTACTGTGATATTCAAGCAACTATGGAAATGGTCAAGCTAAGTTCGAGCTAAAATAATTGATGTATCATCTACATATTGAAGCCACAGTTTAGGTTTGAATATCTGAAGGGCTTCAGATTCAGAATCCTTCATTAAACCATCTGCAAGCATTCCCGATATAGGTGAACCAATAAATGTACCTCTCTCTGTATATATTTACAGAGGAGAGACAGAGGCGTCCCCATATGTGTATATACATACATATATATACTGTTGATAGGAGAACTGAGGCTCCGTCGCTGAGATCAAATTGTAAAATCAGAATCGAAGGTGATTTTGATCGCATTCTTCATTGGAACAATCGTTCATCAAGTACTTATTCCATGTGTTCAGCCCATCTGTGGAATTATTATTTAGGAATCTGAGAAGGCATTGCAATGTTAGGGATTTGAGATGCAGAGAAACAATGCAAGTGAAACCTCGCCTTACTACGTTGTGCCACTTCAGTACATCGTTTCTTCAACGAATCAAAAGACCACTACCACACCACGACCACCCCATAGTCTAGATTGTGCTCTTGTTTCCTGACTTCTTCCCAAACGTTAAAACCGTACGAGATGTTTGTGCTTTATGGCTTACGCAGTATCTTTCAAAGTGCATTTCATGACATCTTCCAGTAAGTCAAGAAAACAGTGCAGGGCAATGGGTTGAAAAAATAATTCTTACTACCTTCTGGGTGAACTAATTATTTGGCATTTTCCAAAATTTAGGTTTCTTATGAAAAGTAACTTATAAAAAGTTGATTTTGTCTATGAGACTTCGTTGTCTGATTAGAAGCCGTCATGGATTTTTATTGAAAATCGGATAGCGGATTGACTGCCTGTCCTCGCGCATTATGAAATGAGGTTGCCCAGACTGTTGTGTTATTGACTTCAAGGTAAGAACGATTACAGCACTTATTCTAAACATTAAAATGCCATTATTCGTGAGTAGTGAAGACGTTGCACAGTCTACTCGGTGTGGGAAGATAAGTTATCATCAAGTTTATTAACTATGGAAACGGAATAACTTAGGTGGATTAATAAACCCTAGATTGTGCCAATTTGGCTGTAATGTGTTGTCAAAGGGAAGCACAAGCCCCTTCAAGACAAATGATGAGGTAGGATGTAAGAAAGAGGCAGGCTTCAATGAAATAGGACAGACTGATGATTCTGTACAGCTTCAACATCAATCAGTGACGCATAGTTAAAGGACTAGCTCTTACGGTCAGATGGTCAGCGGTAGATGGATACCGACGAAACGACTGAATAATGTCATCTCGTTCAAATGCTGCAAGCGAATCAGCCAGACAATTGATCAAAAGTTGGAGACAATGGTTAAGACAGTCGATGTTGCGAAACTAAATGGAACCATAACACCAATAACGATAGAAGATATACGTCGCGAGGTGTTAACATTTCGTTTGCTCATTTCGAAAACAAACAAAATGAATGTAAAAATATTTCAATCGGAAAACCCCGGGTAAGTTTCAGTGGTACGGAGGCAGTAGACTGGAAAATGCCTGGCGTCAAATGATCACTAAACAGTGTAAGCAACGCAGTCCAAAAATGATGCGAGAATCGAACCGGAAACGTAATCACTGTGCAAGATGAACGACGCACCCAAAAATTTGGCCGTCATTCCTGTAAGAAAAACACAGAGGTGTATTAGCAAAACAGAAGCTGTGCAGTTCATAAGATTCATATGACTTTATGTGTCATTAGAAAGTGACAAATTGATCAAGAATCTGAGAAGGCCATCACTGAGTCATCTGGAAACATTCTTTCTTTGACTGGATAGAGGGTATTATCGTAATATAACAATACTAGACTAAAATTACGATTCACGAACGGGCCGACAAAAACGCTAGTTGTAAGTAGTACACAAATGAACTTGTGTTAATTGCACAACACAAATGAAGTTGTTTATCATGAAGTGTGTTATCGGTTCGATTAGACGAATGTAGTAACCCATCAGTATCGGTCGGGAAGTGGGACAAAAGGAGGACAGGACGCGTTGAGGCATGGTGTTTCTGTCGCCGGTTCGAATCCAGCCGAAGCCCTGACCTTTCACAATTGGATCTCATTCAAAATCATAAATCTACTAAACTAATTATCAGTAACTGGAGTACACGTGAAGTTGCAAAGTATATAGGAAAAATGCGACGTCAATAACTACTTGAGTCTACTCAACAACGAGGTTCAGCATGTCATTAGATTGCGATCAAGCAACTGCGACAATCTTCAGCAAATCAACATCTTGTCAAGAAACAACAACCGCTACGACCGATTTTAGGTATGTGTAATTAGCCGTATCATGCAACGGCAAAATGGCTAGTAGAGTTGTTAGAATCATGTGATGAAAACTTAGCGATTCGTTATCTCGGAGATTCCTTTGAATTTGTTCAAACGATGAAGCAGCTGAAGGCGTTCCTTCTCGTTTGTCGTCACGTCTCTACTCACAAATACCCTACCGAGAGAGATAATTGAGTTCCTCAGTCGGTAAATGGAGAGCAACGACATAAACGTGGGTATACCAGTAGATTAGCTAAAGCAGCTTTTGCATCGCTGCGCTTACAAAGTTCACTTCAGGCTTTCCCGTAAATGACATCGCCAAATAGACGGAGTAGCAATGGATTCACCATTAGACCATATATTAGCCAGTATTTCTACAGCAAAGCTTGAAAACAATTCAGATGAGACCCAGTTGTGAAGAATCCTGACTTCGGCTGGATTCGAACTAGTCACAGAAACAGTGTGCCCAAACGCAGCGAATGCTCTACCAGCTGAGCTACAGAGCCACTCCAGAAGTTCAGAAAATTTCACATTTGGACCTAGTTACTCAACCTACCAACTGTGTCATGTGGAATCCACCAAATGATCCAGCCGACTGACTGTCCAAGCAGTTTGGTAAGGACAGTGTGCCAATTTTAATAACTTTGTATATTTGATAAAACAAAAGAATTTAGTACGATGTTTGCTAGATAAAGCAGTGAAAATATACTTAGATGATATTACAGAAAAAGGGAAACAGTTTATATTTAGCACATTCCTCGACAATGGTTATTCAGAACAGTTTATTTGTAAGCATATGATAATCAGTACAAAAGGTAGATATACCGTGAATTGTAGATAAAAACCTATTCATATTTCGTTGAGTTTCAAAAGCGACAGTAATTCTGAAAATATAACCAGGCAACTTAACTTAACACTTGACAAAACTTATTTCGCAGCCCCAATATATGTTCGGATTATTTCTACACCAGTTTTGCGTCCCCCGCTGAAACATATACTCCTTGTACAGGTTTGCCTCACTTCGTGTTTACCTTTTTTTCTCTGTAGAACGAGCCACATAGGCCGCACAACAAGACGACTATCTGAACGCATGTGGGAACATCACCCGGCGTGACTAGCGCGAGGATCTATAATGCCTTGCTCAATGGCGGTCACTGCACTCTGGTCGAATCAAACCATTTGATCAATCCGGCAGATCCATTCAACCCGATCTATCGGGTCTGTGGAGCGCGGTCGAAATGGGTCAAAGGTCGTTCATTAGACATCGCAGAAGCCCTCGCAATCCGATTACACTCACCCTCGTTACGTTTACTAAAACGTCTGGTCAAAACACTGATTCTCCTGTGGCCATGTATCAATAGCCCGGATTGATCTGTTACATAGGAGTACCGATACTTTCAAAAGCGTTTACAACCCAACCCAACCCAGGTATTACATAATTAGACCTCACGCGTTTGCTTAACTTGACATTAATAATTACCATCTCTCACCCTACTGATGTACTACCCCCGACAAGCCTATACAAATGTGTTGTATTTAACCTGATGATGAAGCGCTGAAAACAAGCTCGTTTACTACGCGTTTTCTTCTCACGACCAAACCTCGAAAGCGAAAATGGTTGAGCATTCACATATGATAAGTTGGTCGTGCCTAACGTGAGGTCAGTGGCACAGTGGTCAATACGGTTGGCTCACGAACAGTGTGGCCATGGTTCTAGTCCCGGCAGTGGTGGGGATATGCACTACTGACGGGCTCTAATGAGAGCGAAAGTCGAATTTAGTGCTTCTTTTCGAAAGAAGCCAGCTGGAAAGTGTACGGGAATGCGACAGCTGTGACCGATTTCGGATGATGTTCAGATTAAAATTAACCGAATCCCCGACTATCAAATATCAATACTCGGCTCCTATTTCACTAGGCAGCAACTAGGCTGACCAGTAGCCTGGAACGTTTCTACCAGTGTAGATTAGGCCAATCATTGGGTCACGGCAAAACCAGTTAGAGACAACATTCGCGTGGCAATATGACCTGGGTGATGGACGGAATGTGAAACCTCCACGAAACTGGACATGTTTATGTGTCGGGATAATTGGCCACCGGATGTGAGCTGTAATTACAGAAAATATGTGCCAGTTCACATGCGCGAGTATGGAAAAACATAGAAAGCCAAGTTTGCCAGAATCCACATATTACTTGTACAGTTCGTTTCTACCACGTGATGACACAGAAAACATTTGCGAGATAATCTGTTTGTCTAACTGCACGTTTCGCGTTCAATATCGGTTGCCTGAACAAACTTACCATGAACACCTTGAAAAATTTGAACCGATGTAACTAATGGGCCATCCTGGCTTGAATCAGTTCGCTGTTCATATCCCGACAGACTATAGTTAACATGAGTTTGAGATGTGTTATTCTCATTGATACCAACAAGGCGAGGTCAGTCTGTAAAACCTCTAAAACTTTTAATTTTAGACGAGACCCAATTGTAAAAAGTCAGGGTTTCGGCTGGATTCGAACAAGCGACAGAAACACCATGCCCAAAAGCGGCAGAATCTCTACAAGCTGAGTTACAAAGCTATACCGGGAGCCCGAAAATTTACATTTGGACTCGGTTACCCACCCATCCTACTGTCTCATATGGGATCCACCAAATGAGCCGGGGGATCAACTACCTCGTCAGGATTTCTCGAACATTTCACGCTTGAATCCACCAACGCCACTGTTGAGCATAGAAATTGTGTTAATAATAAGTGGCTTGACAGATTTATGCCAATTGCCAAACTACTTACCAGTAGTACAAATTCTAGTTTCTTGTACTTTTAATTCTAACGACGAATCCAAGAACTGGTCCACCCAGCCCTTTCTGGTTTACACAGAACATCGAATATCACATGCTAACAGTACAAATGATAACATTCTGTATCATCAATATGGTGCGATTAAGCTACAATTAGATCACCTGAATTACAATCCAGCATTCTCCAGTTTGTGAATACATGCATACTTCTTCTTTGACCATATTGTTTTAAGGAGAGGATTTTTTCTGTGTCAGCAACGCATTTGTCTAACTGTGGTGGAATTCTTGGTTAAGGTTGTACTGACTTTATATTGGTTCATCATTTCAAAGCATGGAAATCTCTCGCCTTCATACCTTCGTCCAGTTCTGAGCATCCTACTCTTTCCGGCCCTTCTAAACGTATGCTCACATCCTCAAATTGGTTTCGCTTTAATTCTGCATGTGTACGTGCTCTTGCGTAAGGTTCAACTGCTATTACTCACTTAATGTGCTGCCGTATAAACTCCGAAACTTTCGTGGTGCAAATTCATTAAATAATGTGCTTGAAGAAGGGCTAATTACGTGACTTAGGAATATTCATCTCCCAAGGTATATAAAGGATATTTTTGACTTGATTTCACCAGGAAATTACAATGAAACTGAGTAGTGAAAGCTAATGATCATTCTGTGTTTCTATGCCGTTTATCTTACCATCTATACGTCAGAAATGAATGCGTCCAAGAAGTTGAAACTTTGTTCAGTGCAATTTCTTGTGACAAAAAACGGTCCGGAAGAGTCTGGTCAAGCTGGGCTAAGAAAAAGCAGATTATAGTGATCAAAACTACTAAAAATGGAAACAACATAAATCTATCGGTCATACAATAAAGCCTCGGCAGAATTGTTTGGAATTTGCCGCTCAGTAATTCTCGATAAGGTATCTGTCGTTCTAACTGAAATCGAATATCATTTGTACGCGAATTTGTGGCAGGAATTCAAGTGAAAACCACACACATCACGCCTCTGGTTCAGAATGAATTCCCATGAAACGTCAGCTGTATGTTAACATAAGCAATGCAAGTTTTCCGCACACCACAAACTCCAAAGTTAACGCACCAGTGGATGGAGATCAACGTTAACAAACCCACATGTAAAAACTCTGCAAATGTTTACCTATTTTGCATTTGAAGGGCCCTCGAATAACAACATGGTAATAGCACAATAAATCTGAGTGGTACTTACCTATTTTTACTAACCGATTAGATAGACATTTTGTGCGTGCTGGAATTTCTGTGTTCGTCGTATTGCTTGTACTGAATACTCTCTGATGCTCTGTTTCGTAACACCCTTACTGTTCCAAATTCTGTTGTGTTGCTTGATGAGTAGTTAACGGAATAACGCTTGTCCCTCAAATCATCTGCCACTCCGATTTTTTTATGTGTTCTTACAAGACTCAATGGAAAACCAGCCATAAACTGTGAGTAGTTTAAACTGTGGAAAGCAGAAACATCAACTACTCGAAACTGCTTCCATACTGAAAATACTGTAATGAGATTTTGGTTTAGTCTAGTAAATGACGAAAAATAACCTCAGGGAATTCAACCTTCTTCATTACTCTCCTCAGTTAAGAACGCAATGTTTTTCGACTTCGGTAAAGTGTGATATGCAAACCAATAGAAGCGGTCGATGCCGGGCAGTAAATCAGTGGAGAGTATGTCATCAAAACACCAAGACAAACAATTTACATTAATCAACCGTTTATGTGTACACGTGGCAGAGTATTGAACAACAGTACTCCGCAGAAATTAAATTATTTGAATTTTAGATTGCACACTGTTATGTCAATGGAGCTGTTCCAGTGCTGTGAGCCAAGAACTCGGATGCGCAAACCTCGTTTATTGGGAAAATTAACACATGAAGTATACACTTCAACACCACAGTAAACAAACACTGATTTATATATAATATTGACCCACCGGCCTCTCCCTTGTTACGATTACTAATGCCAAGTTCGTATATGGAAAGTAAACCGTTTCATGCCAAAATGCATTCCAGTGTTTTCCCTTGTTCCCCCCCCCCGGTTACTTCAGCACCCAAAAATATGCTTATGGCTCACTACTGAATAGTAGTGTGACTAGTATAGTTGATAGCTCGTCCTCATTATAGGGTTCTAAAGGTGACCTGTTTCCACGTTGTAATTTTCATTAGGTAAGATCCTGCTTCACTTTGCAGGCTCTACATTTGCTGATGCCTTGCAACAATCAATTAGGTGTAGCTAGGTGTTACTCGTCATAGGTGCCTGATTGCTTTTGCACGATTGTGACAAACTCTGTTGTTCTATCTACTCGGAGTTCATGGTGCAGTTTCAATAGTGTTACAACCTTTATTGCAGGTACCGATTTATATTTTCATGCTCATGCATTCGGATGTACATAACATTTCTTAAAATCTCCTCCCATCTGGAAAAATTACGCAGGATTTTGCAGTCTCTGCAAGGTAAGTCATATACAGGCAATTTGGTCATCTCACCAGCACCTCATCAGTAGTGGTACCGGACTAATTTATCGCCGATAAGAATGCAAGTTTGGATATGTCGGTCAACACTGCTGTTTCTAAAAGCTCCTACAGCAGAACTTAGCTTAGTCCACTTAGCCACATGCGGAAAAACAGAAGAATTATGTAACGGGTATGTAGAACGGAGACTGAAATAGTTCCCTTGTCACTAGTATAAAGAAACTGGTGATGGGACATGGTCACAGCTCACAGCTAGCGGATAAGTAGGAGTCAGAAGAAATTTACAAATTAGGGGAAGTCTAGGAAGCTTATCGTGAACCGATTTATGTGATACAGAACAAAGAACTTGAAAGATAACACTGGGGTTGTTAGTCCAATCCTGATGGGATGTCGTTTGGATTGGTTTCTTGTCAGATCGTCTGTTGTGTTGGGGTTTGGATAGTCAGTGAGTCAAGTAGATTTTTACCACAACCTTCCCCACTGAGAGGCTTTCGCAGTCACGTTTACTAATCGTGCAGATCTTCTCAACGCATCGAACTTCTCAGGTACACAAAATTCTGTTCTCTGCTGCTTTGTGTATTCTCCTTGTCGACTTTGATGACGGTAATCTTCGGCGCCTTCTTGACAACTACAACTGGAGCAAAATTCGGGGCCACAGGTGAGCAGAACGACTTTGGCGTTTTGGAAAAACTTGGTCCCCTTGTACCTCCAACCGTGCTGGCCTTATGTTCATTTCTCCCGCACTATGTGAACACTGCACAACCAAATTACGTAAGCAGGTTTGACACGCTCCACTAAGATCATCTTTGTATTCAGTTTTTATTAACAAAGCACGTTTGAGTTGTGTCGACGCCGTTAATCCCAGGATGCCGGTGCTTGCTTCCGACGTCAACAATCGTACTGGAGTCAGCTAATTATCATCGCCAATCGTCACAACATCAGTTTCCTGGCGGTGCCAAATGGTAGTTAGTAACTTGACATATTTCAACTGCAGCTGATCTCTGCTAAGCATCAGGGGCCATACTGTCTAGTAGTGGTTTTGAAATAATGAATCCGCTACTTTCTATGTCTGCGATGAATTCATACTCACATCCTGAATTAAATTCGAGGTACCTATGAATAAACTGTTGAGTTCCGGGCTCAGCTGCAATGAACAAACAGTAATAGATAGCTCTACAGATTTTATCCTTCTAACCCGACCCAGATGACATTTCTGACCTTTGTATATCTTCTTAATGTGATCAGATTCACCGTACAAATAGCACATAGCATTGTGGAATCAGCAAAATGATTGTAAGTGTAACTCACTGAAAGAAGAACAACTGTTAATCTTCTTCGAACCGGGATTGATGAGTGGTGCCAGAGAAGGCCATGGAACTTTCCTCATTGGTTGATTCTCGATAGGGATATACACCTTGGTTTGGTAAAATAATATGACGTTTGAATCAGCAGTAACCGCTTTCACGTCTTCCTACTTCTTGAAGATTTTTAGGGCTTCTTGGAAAGTCACATCTTCCTTGAGCAGTAGTCTCTGTTGAAAACCGGTGTCATGGACGCCAGCAACCAGTCAATCATACAGATGTTCCTCCAGCTTGCCACCAGAGTTGCAACTCACGGAAGCTTGTGGCTGTTGAACGCACTAAAGAACTGAACTTCGTCCAGTCTTTGACCTGGAAATTGACGGGAAGCACGTGTTTTAGCATCGATTTCTCAAGTTTGTCGAAGTGCATTGAGGCTAGGGCGTTCAGGTAAGACAGACTATTCAGTAGCGAATACAACTCAGGACTACCAGCGGTAACGAGGAATGTTGACTGGCTATTCTTCTTCACATTACGACGAATGTTTCGGAATATTTCGAACTTTTTGACCCACTCTTCGATTCCACCCAGACCAGCACGAAGAGTTAACTGCTGGATTGCAGGCATTTTCACTCTGCGACGCCAGTTCGTAATACTTAGAATTAGGGACTTCGATCAGACCTCGAAGTCCTACTCGAATCAAATTGTACCGTATAAGTGTTAAGGAGAAGACCTCGAAATGGTTGCTGTCAGCCGTTGTTTATCATAAGAAAAGAATTCGCATTTATAGATGTATATCAGTCTTAAATAAATCAGAAGGTCACTGACTGATCATTATGGCCAATGCGAAGTCATAACTGTGAGCTGATTGATGCAATACAGAACTAGGAACATGGCGAAAAACAGAAGACGAACCACTGAAGTTTTTCGTCCAATCCTGCTGTGCTATCTTAACGCGACGTTCGGATTGGATCTTTTCTAGAACGTCGGGGTTTGGAGAAGCGGATAATGGGATGGATTTTCGCCACAGAGAGATACCCCCTTAATCGTGTCGACCCACGTTGGTCGCTGCTTTTAGCCTGTCCTAGTGCTACATTACTAATCTGCCTCGTGGGCCAACCCCATCGATGACAAATTCTCCATACCATAAATTGGCACGCTGGTTAATCGCTGTCGCAACTCCATTAAAACAGAAGACTAAAGCATACTCTATTAAAGATTCTTTCGAACTGCGCAGTGACCTGGATAACATCAACCTTGCTAATGAGTTGATCTGTTCCATAGACGTCCAGTCAGTGTTCACGAATGTGCGGTTACATGAGTCAATTGATTATACTTGTGAGCTCATTGAAACCAGCCACATTACTTTGCCTCTGCCTAGTGATATTTCGGGGGAAACTTCAATATGGGGAGCTGAAAACGTCAGCTTCAGTGTTCTTGATCGATGCTACCGCCAAATAGATGGGATAGCCATGGGAAGTCCATTGAGCCCATGTTAGCAAAAGTTAGTTGCAGACATAGCGAGTCTGTCGTACTACAAACGCTATGTTCATGATAAACTAGTATTCAGTCGTTCCAAACCGGCAATAGATAACTTAGTGCAGCGCTTAAATAGTTGTCATCCCATTCTGAAGTTAACATGTGATTTGAAGACTGATAATTATTTGCCGTTTCTAAACGTACTCGTAAGTCGTCGAGGTGACCTAATAAAAAGAACTGTTAATAGGAAATCCACCTGACCCGGTCGAACTTTAGTAGTTTTATACCGTTCCATCAAAAGCGCGCACTAGTGAATACTCTATTCACACCAGAAATACAAATCTATACACAAGAGTGTCTTGCGAAGGAATTAAACTTGATGACGTCTGTACTACAATATAATGGGTATCCCAAAAGGTTTATAGATAGGAAAAACAGACCAAAACCACCTTCCGAAGAGGTGGCCACAATGAGGGAAAAGAAGGTTTATATAGAATTGCCTACTAAGGGTGAATATGGCATACATTAAACGACTCGAAGACTAGTGAATTCGATTAAACGAACATTTTTCACAGAGGAACTGTGTATTAGCTCGGACCCAGAAACTACCTGTCCCTTCAATCAATGGAAACCAGCCTGTCGGTGCCGCCCCACATGACGTCTACCAGTTTACATGTAACTGTGAAGAAGGTCACATAGGCAGAATCGAGAAGTGATTGGTCTCCAGAGTAAAGGAACATTTGCCTAGGTGGGTACAGAACTCTGCATTACAGAACAACAGTAATGTCGCTGAGACACTCAAGCAGCCAGAGTCCGCATTCGCAGACACATCCTGACCACTGGTCAAGTCATCAACCCAGCTTGTGCATTCTGAATCCTAGTAAGTCATCCCAGTTTCCTGAGGCTGTCGTAATCAGTGGACTAAAGCCGGCCCTGTGTGCTCGGAAACAGCTGATCGTGAGCTTGACCGTGCTGTGGACTTAGTGACCCTTCCTGGTCCATCGACCGATTATCCATTCCATTTTCTTAATTGTTCGACATAAAAAACCGTTTCATGTTATTGGAAACTTGGCACTGTGAGTCAATAAGAAATGCCTGCAATTATATTTGACAATGTTACAAATAGTTAACATTCAAACGAACAAAAGTCAAGCATATAGTTGACAGTAAACCCTGCTACCGTCAAAAAACCGTAGATTATCCACACTGACGTGAGTGAGTATTTTTTAAGGTACGCAACAAAATGCAGAATGAAGCATCAAACCGATTTGGTATTGAATGGTGTAAACAAACTGGTGCTTCTGCAAAGCTTTTGAAAACTCATTAGCTTTTGACTACCAAGCCTGACAAATTTTGCATGAAATTGAGCTACTTTTGAAGCTGTTAAAAACTGGTTGTGATCGATCACTCTTTTTAGACTCCTGTTATCTGGTGCAGTACACACTGTTTTGCATACACATCAGACATTAACAACCAGCTATGAACGTAGACGTAACCAACTTTCCATTAGTTTTCTCTATAACTTCGGAGTTTGGCGGATTCCTGTCATAAGAATGATAAAATATCAAATGAACAGTAGTTTTTGCACATCTAAGATGCGCATGTGCACTAAGTTGGTTCGGGACTCACGAAGATGATTTATGCAAACACGTTCCGGCTGTTTTATCTGGAGACAGAAATCTAACCCTTGCTACACAATTCACAAGATACACAACGATCAATTTGGCAGAATGATGGGAGTTAACCAGATGTGTTACCAGGACACTGTCTAAAAAACCTGTTATGTTATTGATCGGTGCTTACGAAACACTATCAACTTGGTGATGATTGCTCTGATTAATGCAGTCGATTCCTCAGAAAAGTGAAAGAAGGACATACATGAAGATTGCAGATGCAGCCTACAAACGTTTTTGACGAAATGTAAGTCTCAGTCATGGCAGAAATCAACTCTTCTTCTGATATGTGAGTCTTTTAGCTAGCCTAACACCTTCAGTGGGCACAATGCAGTCAACGGCTTTGACAAATAGTAAAATCGGTTTATCCTCTCCAACCCTGGCGCATGGTTCGTAAGTACCACGGTAAACGTTCTTTTGGTCCATCTATTCTCGATTATGCACACTTTCCTGGTTTTGTCAGTCGTGTAATTTCAGAGTATTGAAGATCACGACTTCGCTTCTCTATGCCACGCAGATTTCATCGATTGGTTGAATAACATTGAGCAATCCAATGCCCCAACTATTAGATTCCCAAAGTGTGATACGAAAAACATTATCACAGAAGCACTAGATCCGAGTTCCGTTGTTTTTATAAACCATCAATAGTGTATCTGCCTACCATGAGCTGGATTTGGATCTCAGTCCAAGATCTCGTCTGGACCGGCTCCTGTCCTGTTCAGTTGTGTTTTCTTACTTATTCCGATCCACGTTCAGTTGTGTCCTGTCTTCCTGCTAAATGGTCAGCTGAACTGGTTGACTCCCACAACCGTCTCAAAGACGATTAACCCAACCCACACCACCCACGCTTTGACTACCGGCGAGTAACCGAGGGATGTTGTTATCAAGACTTGAACACAACCTATACTTACTCATCTTCATTCGTGAATGCAAAAGCGGTAAGAGAGTGTAAGCAGCGTTCAATTTTTAATAATCAGGGATTTGGCCAACTCGTCTGTTTAAATGCTAAATTTTCAGTCAGGTTTTCAGGAAAACAAAACGGTGTTAGTGAGAACTGTGATTCATTCGCACACCAGATAACCCTTTGAACCATCGGTATTGTTGTCACTGACACATACACTTCACTAAATGCATTACATATTCCTTATGACGAATGTGCGTGGAGATTAGTAGAGTTAATTCACGCCAGACTGTCTTCAGTTTCATGTTATTCCCTCGGTTCTGTTTTTATTGTTGTTAACCCATATCATTGCCAAACATACTGGGATGCACCACACGTGAAGGTCATCTTTGCAAGCTTTCCGTCTTGATGCTTTTGTTTGATGAGATGTTACTTGATAATCTTATGTAGACAGTATTCGCATGAAGTAAAGTTTATCAAGTGAGTGTGCTTGTGGGTCGGGTCTATATTTTATCCTCATGGTAATAACAACGTCGGCACACCTCATCTCGTTTAGTGGGTACTCAAGCGTTCCACTACAACTTGGCGACTGTGTGCGTGCATGCGTGTGTTCGGATGTGGAAGTGAGTTTTCGGGTCGGAGAACATGTGGACGTGCATGTGCAGGTTGGGACAGTGAGCGCCAGCTAGACCAGACGGTTTGACGCATGATGGACCGCGTGATAGGTCAAGACGACGGCCACGTACACTTAAATGAAATTCCGTTTAAAAGACGTCTGACGATAGTATTCGCGTGTGGTGGTTGATAATTAGCTGATAGATGATAATTAGAAGCTCGGAATACTGGAATCTTCCATATATTTGGGGGCTCTGGTGGATATTAACTCTTAGTTCGGAAATATTCAGTTTTTCTCCGATTACAGACGCAAACATTCCCGAAATAATTATTGACGCTCAGTATGTACTGATCAGATGCATACGTAATGGGCTTCATCCTGAGGATGGACTGGCTACATCGTTACGAATGCGTAGTTTTATAGGTTAACTTGGGCAGTTGATCTTTTCTTGCTTGCCAGTCACATATTTCCCTAGTGAGAAAAAGATGTCAGGTAGCAACGGTTATGCGTCCTTGTTTCACAAACACTTCGACACGCCATGGAGAAAAGTTATTCTATATGGACTTATCCGAAAATTGAATTCAGGCTCTGAAATTGAAATATCTTTCCTAGGAGCATTCCAAGTATCAATGGTTTATCACTAGGAGCACGGAACATTTATAAATCCTGAAGATCATACGTGGACATACTGGTTCATCCAGCTCCGTGACAACAGAATGAAGACCAAAAATGTGGACATATGCATCCATAACACACTAGTGGTGTTTATGTCGGACGGCTAAATAATATTAGATGATTCCCGCCTAGATCGATCTGCGGAGGACACACACACAAGGTCTGTCCTGATCGTTCCACAAAAAATTCACTATCACTACCCAGGAGACACTTCAGCATATAACTTATACACCAGTCGACTACTACTGTATGCCCGACTGCAGCCCTGCGACAGTGTGGTGTGAACTATGACTGATTAGACCTGCCGATGTAAACATTCTTCCGACGGCTGTATCAGTAGAGGCAAGTTGTGTGCTTGTTTGAACAAATCCAACGGTTTCACCAGCATGCAATATCGTATGGAATCAGCTTGTACCTCCTTTCTTTCAGTGTGACAGAAATCCAGGAGGTTTAATAATATCAAACCCGAACAAATTGGCTCGGATTGTCAGGTTAACCGGCGAGTTTGAAATACGAGAGAGTTATTTCATAGGTAGTATCAACTCCAAATAGTAACTTGTTTACTGAACGAACACAAGTATCCCGTTCATGTAAGTCTTGGGTATGCACAACAATCACATTCACTTTTAACTAGATCTGACGAATGTAGGGAACAAATAAATGCAAACCGCGCCAAATTACTCCTGGTCAACCTATCTCAAACTTAACGAATAATATTCTCAGTCATGACTCCACTCTTTGATATATATGAATTTTTCAGATTAATCCTGTGGGAGCGTTACTCCGATCAAATAATTCAAGGAGACTGTTTCTCATCATTAAATGGTTCAGTGTTTGCGTAGTATCTAGTGTATCCGGGTCTTGTTATGACGAAGAAGAACAAACAGCGAATCACTGCGATACCGCTGATTTGAAGAATCGTCCTCGAGAACGACCTGTGCTAGAAACATGTGGATTGATTTCCTATCGTTTCATGGACAGAATGATGTGAGTTTCACAAAAGACGGAGTGTTCATTGTAAAGAAAACTTCGAAAGTGTTGGACATAACAGAAATATGTCCATCAAAAATGCAGTTCGGCTTGCGCAAATATGCAACAACTTGCGATACAGCCGTGTTTGGCGATCGTCTCAGAGTTTTTCTAAAGGA
>LUCH01003207.1:0-19230 GCA_013368495.1 Paragonimus heterotremus | reverse complement strand
CAACGCGAAACTGGTTTGGCAGACGAGCTCTCTATTCACTGCATTGTATTTTGCGATGTACACTGACTGTTTCCGTGTCTCGGCCTACACTCGCCAGCCAATCACCATTATCTAATTAGTTGCAGCTCAGAATGACTATAGTTCTGACGAACGGTTGCCTTCCAAACCTAGAAGCCACGAGATAAAATGGAATCTCATGATACAACCTGGATTACCATGCTGTGAAAGACTCGGTTAACCTTTCCATGTATCTGAATATGTCCAGACTTACTCGCCAGGTTAGGCGCAGCTTCTCTATCGAAGCCTAGGTGTCTTCCAGGAAGACAGTTTCCACCAGCACTGTATGCAACCACATCACAAATTATGTCGTCAACCGGAAACATTTACCAGGATATGTATTAGTGTTGTATCAAGTGGCTCCAGAAGACCGGTCGAGAATAACGCAATGAGTTGGTAACCGGTATATTGTCAATACACTAAATCGATAGTGCAATGGAACGGTAGTTGAGCGTTTGGCGTAAGTTGTGAGTTCGAGTGCGCTGGGGGGCTTAGCAGCATTTCTGCTCTTACGAACAGATGTTTAAGCAAATAGAAACATAGGCGGTGAAAAAAATATACAAATAACATTCGGAACTCTAAAATAGTCTCTAATTAATTAGTATGGTCGGTGCACTAATTCATGATAATCGCCTAATGACTTCACGCTTCTAATCAGCAGACGTGTATCCTTTGTTCGATTGCTGATAAGCAGCCTACTGTCCAGTCCGGTTGACCAATAGGTTGTGCATTCCAAATTAATTATTGATTTTGGCTTGGGTTTTTGCATTGCCGTACAGTACGACATTCTGACAACTTTCGTTCTCTAAAATAGGAACGACTATTTTGTCTGTTTGGTTATCTCGTTTCTTTTCCAAGGGTTAAAATGCCGCTTCATCGCGATGGTTCTAATTTCGCTGACATTTTCTAACATAGCGTCTTCGATCATCCTTCTAAATTGGACTTGTGTCTGTATAGATGGTCGGCTTTCAGAACCACCTTAAAGACGTTTCATCCAACCCTCAATACTTGTATAGTTTTTTATCTCTCCGGTAGGGAATTCTACTGACACACGCTTGTGAAGGTCGTTGGTCTGTCTGAGGGCCTAGGCATTAGTATTACTCGTTCATGCAAGCACAGAAACAAATCGAAAACGTGCCTTCGCATTTTGGCTAGTTGGTCCCACATAATTGGTACTATGGTATGTCAGTGACGTCACCTATCAGTTCTAGAGATGCAACTGGTGAGTCCCGATCTGTTAAGTTGAAGTGCGCGAAACTGAGGAGAATTAACAATGAAAATGGTTTACAATCATCTCCAGACATCCCAGGCTTAACATATCGCGATCTAGTTCCGAATGGTATCAATCCATTAGTGAGAAGAACAGTTGTACTCAACCTGTTCAAGGTTAATGCAAGTTCAAAACCAATGCATTCGTTTGAAACTAATTTTCCACACGATACTTAGAAGATGTTGGCTAATAAACTTATCCTAATGACGACTTAAATTCAATCAGAGATGCATGATGCTTGTGGGAAATACCGTTTTTTGCAGGAGGCCGTAGAAATGTTGTTTGTTTACTGTGTGCTTACGAGCAGTATCAGAATGTAACGTTTCGTTGATTCGGTTTAGAATGTAATTTTTTGTACAATTATCATTAACAATACCACAAGTAGTTAGGTATTTAAGCAAATAATCAGTTTGTTAGTTGGCAATAGACTCATTCATCGTAGATCACACACACTGACATGGCTGAAAATTTTGCAGCGTTTACGGAAAAATGCGGAAGAAAACAGTCTGGATTTTGTATTGAACAGTGGCGGAAAGCCTCTGAAAATTCATTAGCTGCATACTGAAAGTGCCCGAATACGTTTGATCACTTGTAGTAGCTTGTTGACATGTGACTTTGGGAATTATAGGATTCACAAGAAATTTATTGATCGTAACAAGCTGAGAAAGCTTGCGTATAGTTGAATGTGTGTTGGACGGTTTTGAAAAAACACAAATCAGGTGATCGGTTCAGTTTCAGAGGATCAGTAAAATAATTACTCGAAATAGAACAACTGAAGATATCAAGCAGAAAAGAAAATCAGCTACTGTCTATCAAGTATACGACTAACTCACTGTAGCACATAGTAGGCAACAGCTGGCTAGCATCAACAGTGAGGTCGAGATCATCTTTAGTCTACTACAGTGATCCCAATGGTTAGTTTGTTTACATAGTTGGTTTGATGTCCTCAATATATATACTAAGTTACGACATACTCTGGCACAGGGGAATGTTGAAGTAATGTTCATTACAAGTCAGCCGGTCCGTTTGATGTTGTAACGAGTTAACTTTGAGAAGTTATTTCCGTTGAGCCCAGTTATTTTTCTTACGGATAGTTGAGGTTGATGGACGATCCTGTGTTTTAAAATCGAGTATCTTTTGATTTGCAGGTAACGCATTGATAACTACCTCCCAATTTGTGTAACCTATCTAGGTAGGGTAGAGAACATGATGTTGCAACCAGTTTTGTAGTTGTACGTTCTAGGTTCTCGATCAGGATAATGTCCTTGACGAAGACAACGATGCTTATCGGAAGATGTACTGAACATGATAGTGAAACAGTATAAGTGGAACCATCTGAAAAATCTAGTGACTGATACAACTACCCATTTGTTCTTCTTGGACACTGATGCACCGTATAGAGACCGGTCAAAGTGAACGGTGCTTGATAAAATAATGTCCAGGCAACGTTCGTATGTCGTGGTATTTAATCCTTAGACCCCAGAAAGTAATTTATAAAACTAGAAAGACGATGGTGCGCCACTTTACATTTAGCCGTGTTATATTGTTTAAGGGTGTCTGTGGCCTATCTGTGCAATGTGTGTAAGTCGCGTTGTAGCTTTTCTCCGTCATTCTCAATGCCTATTATGCATCGAATTTTAGCGTCACCCGCATATAATGGCAACGATGGATCAACAAGCTTTGAGATTTCTTGCACAGCCAGTGCAAAAAACATAGGCCTTGGTATTGGACGCTGTGACAGTCTGCTGAACACAAAATATCAATCGGTATACATTCCTGTTTACTTCGACGATGAAGTGGCGATCTTGGACGTAATCGGTAAGCCACAAATTTCAGTGGACTTTGTGTATCATAATTACGAAGCCTCACGAAGAGCGGTAAGTGGTTTATTCAGCCTAAAGTATTAAAGAAATCCAGACAGAATCAACTCAACTGGTTTACTTTCATTGGTCAACTTTGTCCAATCGTTTTGAGCAGCGGGCAAATTGGTGACGTACGAGAATCCCTCGCGAAAGCCACGGTGACTCTCAGGTAACAGTGTGAATCTAACTGTTTGCGTAATAGGTCGTCTATAATGCTCCCTGTGACCACTTAGGCAGCTGCTAATACAATCGGCCTGTAATTATCGGGTTCAATGCTTTCACGGATGGATGAAAATATGTGCACCGTTCAGGCTGTATGAAGTCCGTCCCCTCAGGCCTTAACAACTCCTCAGCACTGTTATTTAGTACTGGGAAATAATTGCGATCAGGATCTGAACGGTTGTTTTCAAAAACCCTTGACAGTTTTTAAAACACACCATGTGGTGTAGGAGTAGTTAATCTTACGAGATAAGTATGGATACTACAAGACGTATGTACTGACTCATTGGGGCTGGTAGAATACACACCCAGCTGCTGGTTGCCAGGATCATTGGAGACTTCTCTAGTCGAGACAGCCATCCCAAATGTGTAATGCGAGTGAGATTACAAGATAACTTCTGGTGATGAATTTAAAAGTGCCGTGGAACAGTTTTCATTATCATTGTCCGTTTTAAGCTGATATTGTATGTGTTATTCAGATCAATCTGGCAATGGAGTTTGTTGCACCCGCTTATCTACGGATATCAGGTCACGGATTATGCAGTACTCCTCGTGTGCATTTTCAGTTTTTTCTAACTACTAAGCTGTCCAATCTGATCTCTTCGTTGTCAGTAAATATCTCATGCATTGTCAAACCGGGATTTTGCACTTGGGTAGTTTGGATTGACTGATCGGAACATTCCTGCTGATGGTTTTAGTAATGACGTTCATAATAAATTGATAGTGATAACTGATTGACGGATACACTGAGGCGCACACAGAGAGGTTCGTAAAAGACTTTACCTAGTTTCAAGCAGAAGGAAGCTCTCGATAGAACGAATTAAGTTAAATAATTTGTCCCCGTGTTCACTACAGCCACAGGGTATCAATTTGTTGGCCATTAATAGTATGTTTTTCGTCAGTTAGAATATAATCTCTCTTTGGAAGTTTCTGGGGTCCCTCCATTGCGAAAATCGTTTGACATTATCTGTTAAGTGAGAATTCACATCTGCATCGTGAAATTGAAAGCAGGTGATGTGAGCCTAGCGTGGGCTTCGATGGTGTCGAAATCAAGCTTTATGAGCAGGATCTGTGGAAATCCTGAAGAAGTCATCGTACAGAAGGGAGTTGTTAGGTCACACCTATCAAACGACTGACTGACTGGGTAAAGTTCAGTGTGCCATAGGATTTTGGGCGGGTTCAGAAGAAGGGGGTCGTGTACCGGTGACACCTTGACCGAGCTATCAGTGTAAAAGGGTTATACCGCCCACATCTGCATACTGACGATCGTGATGGTACAAAACGAAATTTGGTATCTTTTTCTTGTCTTTAACGTCTGCAATATACTCTGTTTCCGTTATGCTGTCAATTAAGTTACCTGACAAGCTGTATACCGTTGGAACTTCTCTTTAATTCTGTTGAACAGTGATGAGACAATCGTGCAAAAACTCTGAATGAAGCCCACAGCAGAGCCAGTCCATGTCTAGTTAATTCCGTCTCTATTTACTTTCTTTTCTGTGAAACTGTTCGACCACTGCTATTTCGGTGGTCGTGCAGTCGTCTTCAGTTAGTTTAGAGACGGTCAACCCTGTGGTGCAGGATGTCTTATGCACGGACATTTTGTTCGTCTCTCATCTGTTACTACAGCGAAATTAATGTAATCGATACATAGCGAGCAAACCTGACAACGGTGGACATGATAAGCAAGGTCTGGGTGACGGAAGCTCGATAACAGGCTTTCAGATGACCCATTGTGAAGTTGATAGAGAGTGTTACGTCACAAGGTCAAATGGCCATGAACAGTTAAATGAGGAATGGAGTCAATGTTAATAAGCACTTTTAAACTGGATTGAAGACGAGAACAGTTAGAGAAGCACATGGTAGAAAATAAAAGGAAAACATCAACGAATCAGGGGGGGTTCAGGACTGGACGAAATTACCAGATGGGGGGGGTCAAACTGACAACCATTTGTTTCTGAACGCACAGCACCGTATGCGTTCGATGAATGGCAAAAGGTTCGTCAAACAGTAGACGTTGCTTAGGTCGTGGGCGATATATTATATGAAATACGATATCATCATTGGTTTTATGGGCCGTCTCGTGTAAGTGTGTAGTGAATGCGTTTCGAACCTATTACGCGGTCTGTCTATCGGAAACACACTTGGACTGGACAGTACCTGAACTTTCACAGTTTTGTGCCGACCCAGTACATGCGGGGTCTGGTGAAGACCTTGTTCTATCGCGCAAGAAGAATTTGCTCAAAAGAAACATTGGCCAAAGAGATGTCATTGTTGAGAACCACGCTGAAAGAAAATGGCTAACCATCGGCATTTGTTGAGAAGTTCAGCAAACAAAAGCCGGCCGCTGCGATGTGTTCAACAGTTCCGAAACCAAATGTCTATCTCCGTTTGCCATACAAAGGTGATGACATTGCCACTCTGTTGAAAACCCATCTCACGGCAGCTATGGGACGCACGTTCTATGCAGCCCAACTGGTCATGCTGTTCACCACCACCCGAATCCCAACTCCACCGCTGAAAACACCGCTACCGCTCAACGTCAAATCTTACATCATTTACGAATTCTCATCTGAGTGCCGGGCCACTTACATAGGCAGAACGGAGCGGCAATTACGTCATCGGGTCAACGAAAACATTCCAGTTTGAGTTCGCTAAACAGTCATGGATACAACAACATCGGGATCAAGTCAAAATGTAACAAGTCACAGGGAACCAGCATCATCGATCGCCCGACACCTGTTGACTTGTCGACCCCAACTGAACCTGGAGAAGGCGTTTCGGATACGTTACGCAACAAAAAATCGAAGGCTCCTCTGGTTCGCAGAGGTGGTAGCAATTAGCAAATGGGAGCCACCCCTTTGTGTACAGAAAGATTTGTTCGTCAGTACCAAATTGCCCTGGTAATTGATGTGTATGGATGTGTGTGAGTGTGCGTGTGTTGGTGTGGTTGTTGATTTTGTTGTTTAGCTTCACAATGCCCATTGAACTTTGCTATATAAACACACAGACTGCAGTATGTACCTGATGAGATGCAGCGAAATGTGCTCGAGAGATACATTGTCCAAAAAACTGTTTCTGACTTCTCTGTTCAAATATCACGCTATACTGCTGAACTTTTTCAAATTTACTTCGGGGAACCTTTGCTTCAAAAGTCTTCATTTAATACGGTGGCAGCATTGTGTTCGGGCTTTGGAGTTGAATTGACTAGTAAAACATCACTCAATAGCTCAAGTTGACTTTTGACAAACGATAACTTTTGGTTACCACATAACTCAGAAGACCCAAATTTGTCTTATAAAACCGGTCCACGTGAAACCTAACTGATAGGTTGATTGATAAGATTGATGAATGACCTGTGAAACATATCAACAGGTATGGTTCCACGAATGTTTCACTGGCTGACCTACCACCAAGATGAGAAACCATCCGATATGGAACATTCTGCGAAACCTTCAATGGTTGTCTCAGCGAGATTTCACAAGAGTACCCGCGCTGAACTAAACAGCATACTGTCACACCAATGTCAGTCATCGACTTGTACTTTATCACTGATGAATAGTTTGGCAGATTAGTTAATGTAGACGCAACTTAAGTATGAATCAACTGAGTTTCGGCGGAATTTGTACAAACGACAGATATGGTATGTCCCAAAACGGTAAGCGTTCTAGCATGGTGCCGCTAAGTCAGGCCAGAATGTCAGAGGTGTGACATTTTGGTCTTCGAAGTTAAGAAATTTGCCAAACCACTTATCAGAAACACAGTTTTGAGGTTTAGCAGTGGTGTTGATAGATTTCAGTTCGAGCTTCTGCAGAACTCTTGTGTGGACATTTTGTCCCATGGGTAAATTAGTAGATAGGACGCAGCTGGACGGCTGAGTGACGGAAACCAAGTAGGGCACTTCTGATTTCCCAGAGTGGATTTCATGCTCTGCTGACAAAGTGTTTGACACTTGTGCTAGCTGAAAGCTAGTTTTGACGAAAAAGGGAACCCAAAGTGGATATTTTCAAGAGATTATTGCCGGATTTCGCATCGAGAACAACTGTGTGGGTGACATCGAGAACACTGTTTCTAATTAACAACCGCCAGTATTCGTATGGATGACAGCCTGTTGTTGTTGTCTAAAAGAACATGCTGGAAGCCGCAGCTCGAGATAGTTGAAATTGTTTTACGGAGTCTTTGTGTGCATCGTTTAGCAGAAAAATCTCCCCTACAAGGTCTAGTGATCAGTTACGGAGAAACCATCATTCATTGTTGGGTGTCGTAAATATTTTGAAGCTCATCATATCTATGGTGAATCTATGGTAAAAAATTAAAGTACAAAACTGCAAACTTAAAAAAAACATAGGAACATACTAGTTTTGGGTGCGAAAGCCAATATGCAGTTCTTATGACAACTTGTATCTGCCAGAGGCTCGTATGTCTTTGTGTGAGTCATGCGGAAACCTTTGAGCTGGTGCTTGTAATATAGTAAGTAAAGGCCGCAAAGTCTCATATATAATACTTTATTATGTACAAAACTGCGGTTATATTGGTGAGTAGTAGAACAAAACATGAAGTGAATAAATAATTTGTGGCCATTGGAATCGTTGCTGAGAATCCCTCAACATCGACTGGTAGCACCTCTTTATAACAGGTCACCAACGGGATTCGGTAAACCCACTCAGTCACAGTGTTATCAGTCGGAACCCGAAGCTACTGATCTTCAGCAGTCAGCATTGTATGCACATAAGTGGTCGGGTTGTTATGGTGATGACTACACATTACTTGGTGTGAATATATGCCTATCCACTATTTGTCTGTCCCTGTTTGTCTGTCATATACATGACCTGAATGTTTTACGTCTGTGACTGATGAGAGTACAGAAAATGCTGAAATATCGCAACAGCTACCTTCTTTCTGCTCCGAGGAATTTGTTAAATGGAACCCACTATTTCAACATAATTATAGCGTTAATAATTGCGTTAGCCCGTTTGTGGTGCACATCACCGTGCATCACGAAAGACCTGTATCTTTATCTTGGTATTAGAGTTAAGCTGATTCAGCTGCTTCAGTATAGTTTGGACTACATTCGTACTGTTTTTTGCCAGTTACAAGTCGGCACCTGCCTGAAACATATCTCTCTACAGCAGTTTAGCAGGCTTATGTTGATCAGAACTTACCGGCCGGCATTGTGTACACAAAAGTGGTCGAAACAACCCATCAAATTGCCTTGGTGTAGATAAACTACTGTTTGAATTAAACGTACGCGTGTCTTTTCCTTGTCTGTTCGTACTTGTCCGTCATGTAGAACCTGCACGTTTTACGTTAGCTACTAGTGAGAGAATATAAACCGTGGGCATACCGCTACACATCTCACTGCCCTCATGATACTGAATGCTGTATTTAGAGCCAATACAATAAAACAGTAAATAATTATGTGATATTAATGTATCAGGTTAATTCGCATTTTAATTTACAAGTGAAACCTGTTCATAATGGCACACCTTAATCTTAGGGTGTTAGTTACTCGCAATTCAGTCATCAATACTAGCACTTCATTAACCCACGTTCATTCATGCGAAGTTATGGAAAGTGACTGTCTTTGGTGGCTTTACGTGGTATACTATCATGGTGATTTCTAGATTAAAGGATCCATAGTTTATAGCACACATGCAACATTGAATTCCCACTCAGTGTGTGCCAATTATTTTGTGTGTAGCTTCAAGAAAATTTGAAGTCTGCGGCCAGAAATTTATGACGAAGTTTTCTTTATTCATTCTTTCATATTGCTAGTGATGCGTATTGGTCCTCTTGCCTTTCTTGCATTGTCTGTTAAAATCCGTCAGAAACACTCGATCGGTCCCATAATCGTCATCAGCTACCCACAACCATTTCATCGAGTAGCTGGATTTTAGTTTAAGTATTCATTGATCCTCTCCAGAAAGATTACTAGTGTTACCAATCAACCAACACATCTCCGCATTTTGTTGTTAATTTCTTCATAAGACAAGCATTTGATCAATTGGCAATACAGTATTCCTCCACAGTTTAGCCCGATTAACAGTTCCTTCATTGAGGACTGTTGAGAGGCATGAGCCCTGGCAGAATAACTGGTTATCACATCCTCTTCTTCACTTTTGGTTTCAATAACTCCTCTTTCGTGAGGGTGTCTCTCTCTCCTTGTCAAAGTGATCAGCTTGGAACGATATGGTATGTTAGTGCATGGCAAACTAAGTCGCTATGCGCAGACATACATGAAACCAGATTTAATGCCAGAGACTGTCGAAATTTGAGACAGGATATTCACTGAACGAAATATGCATGTCTTACTCGTACAAACTATAAACAGCACTAACACGAAGGTTTGCAAAAATGGTTGTTGATCGACTGTCGACGGGTAATTAGTTCGGAAGCCTTTGTCGTTCAATTCGTGCAGTGATCTGTAAACGATCAGACAGTATACACCCTACGGATCTCCTTAATATTCTAAGTACAATGTGTAACTATAACTTGTGGAGCTATTTTACACATCGTGTCCCACATAGACCACTGTACATACCAGGTTGCCATACGATTTGCCCCAGCAGACAAGCGTGATGGTAACCTTCCTTTTTTAATGAGTATAACTTGGGCAAACCATCTTTGACCCAGTCTAGTTTATGCCACAATGGCTGGTGTCTTATCAGCTAACTGTTGGAACACCCATTTTCAGGCACAGCAGGTGGAAAAGTATTATTATCCACAGCTCCCTATGTGGTAAAATGAAGTGGGGTTCGCGCGGGCACAGGCCAATTAACTGTGCGCGGTGAGACAATCAAGTAGAAGTTTCGTAGGAACCTAGCAAATCCCTATTTGACTGTCATCTATAGTGAGATCATCTTCGACTTCACTCAGTGGTCAGTGGTCAGTGGTTGGTTGGCGGGTTGGTACGGTCAGAGTCGACTTGGGTTTCTTTTCAGAGGTGTTTCGGTGAACATATTGATGTTACCGGAGAATTCTTTATGACGAAGAGTAACATGGTTCGCAGATGTGCTGTTCGGCTGCGAGTAGAGGACTCTTTCATTCTGGTGAGGAGGTGATGCCATAATGAAAAAACCGCATAACCGGAACAGCATGCGTCACAGGTACAGGCTATACTGTAGACACAATAGTGTTCAGATGCACTAAAATTAATCACGCTATTCTCAAGTAAATTCAAATAAGCTGTCTCATATTCAGTCATTCAGAGACTCGGTTATTGCATACTTACGAACACTGATATAACTATAAACCTATTTCAAGCAGATAGTCTAACATAACCGCGTAGAATCCATTAGGTAGTAGTCTTAGTCTGGTGCTTCCAGAAAGACACCGCTGAACAGGAACTAATAGTCATTTTTGACAAAGACAGGGTAGGAAGACATGTGAAAAAGGCTGCAAACCGGTCTCTTGGAGGACGTCAGGTCTTCGTGGGGCTGGTACTAGCAAGTGAACTAGACGTGCAATCGAACTTATCCACACCTCTCTTATTGTTATCTTCGCTAACGGGAGAAAGAAAATCAGCATGAAAGTTTTAGAACGGTATTGAAGGACAAAACAGGCAGCCGTACAAAATAGAAATCACAAACACTTCTGTCCACTAGGATTATGGCCGTTACACTAAGTATGAAATGACTCCCAATAAGAAGAATTATGAAGGCCTATAAACTAGATGCGCATCCTTCTCAATGCAATCGGTTTTTTGCTTTTAATTTTCAGGCTTCGGTTATGATTTTGTTTTTCTCGCAAACCCTGTTAATTCCTCTCAACTATTCTGTGCTGAAGTGATCGGGTTCGGTGACTTCTGACTAAATTGTATCACGAGTTACGTCCGCGTACCTGAATCACAGAAACACAAACCTACTGGTTACTACAAGCAAAACCATGCAATATCAGTAGACAGTCAAGTCTATGACCAGAGGATCATCATTTATTAATCGGTAGCAAACTTTTTGGAGCACCCGTATGAGTTTGTGACACCGACAACAATCTCGAGCAGATATCGTAATTTTGCTTCTAAGACGGGTTTTAATAGTGCACTTGCCCTTTGGGAGTTGGGTTTTCGGGAAAGCAAAGAAAGAATGGAGCAATATTGGGGAAAAAGAGGAGTGGTTAGTACGAGATAGCAGTAACGTTAAATGTTAAATTGACCAAGATGATGTGGGTGAGCTGACTTCCCATTCTGACATTTACTATTTTGATCCGAATGTTATCCATTACAAAAATGAATGCAACGTTCATTTTTTACTCTTGGGTTAAGCTTTTTGCATACATAAATCTCTTCATGTGCACTTTGATGCACATAGATGGCAGCATCCGAAAAAGGTTAGCCTATCACAGTGACCGAAGACAAAGGACGTTTGCGCTTCAAACCAGTAATCCAAGTGGCTTGCGCTTCACCACTTGAGGTTCCACTCACACACCACGTATCTGGTGTAAACCCGAAGGAATAAGACTAGTAGGTGTGTGAGTGAGGTCTTTGTGTTCAACCGGCCCATGCTAGTTTGCCAGTTGAATGGCTAACGGCAGGAGGAAACTTTTATCTGTCGGAAATAAACACAGGGAAAGACTGCATTGACAAGATCTATACTGAGAAGAAAGATATGCAACATGTAATACAAGAAGCGCTTCAGTATACGAAGGCACGTTACTGCATTCCATAGAGGATAAGGATGAAAAACAAACTTCAAAGTTGGACTACGAAGAGCAAATCACTCATCATATAGTGCACCAACAAAGCTTAGGAGAATAATGGGTAGAAGACCTCAGACAACCAATTTTCTGACAAGAGGAGCGAATTATGTGCCAAACAACCATAGTCTTGGTCTGTGCACTCATTAACAAAAATAGAATAGATGTACTGATATGGCCTACATGAGCCTAGCATACTCGTCGCCTCTCCGCCGACGGTGCATAACGGGTACTTTGGTGATTTACTAATCCCGAACGGCCAGCGTATTCGCGGCCGCACACATCGCAACTCCATATAGTCATGTCACCACGACCTATGGCACCGATGAGTCCCGTGAGTACCACGCGATTTTCTTCTGGGCCGCACAGTAACTGCTCACTGAACTCTTGGATGCCGTCCAAATCGTATTCTACCGGGCAGTTTAGTTCAACACTAAGTGCTCCCAACATCTACAAGCAATTTTACAACTTGAAAGACTTACCTGCACAGCATCCTGGTATCTCCGCTTTTGTCCACCAGGATTTTGCTTGTCTGATCTCAGTTATCCATATAGCAGCTGCTTCGAAACACGGCCATCACCCATTAATCGGACGTGACCTAGCCCACCAAGTTGATTCAGCATAAGCAGGGCTTCCATCCCGTTCATATCCGCTTGCAGCAGTAACTCAATTTTCGGAACCATGTCCGACCACTGACTACCCAAGATGCATTTTAGACATTGAAAATGAAAGCGGCTCAGATAGCGCACGTTCCGCTGACAAATTGTCCATGTTTCATTACCGTACAACAGTATAGACAGGTGCTGTCTGTGCACCTTCACCCCAAATTCGCCTTAATGGAACCGTTGTCGGTAGCTGCGCGAATTTCGTTGCTACTTGGGTAGCACCTTGTCCATCGATCTGTCCGTGGGCCGCGAGTTGAGAGCTCGTGTGGCAAAGGTTAGTGTTGCTTTCGGACGTCTTGAAAGACGTGTGTGGGAGAACCACTGCCTGAAACCGATCACTGAGCCCTTTGTTTGGCACATATGCACATATATGCACCTACAAAAGCATGCACACCTCTATAATTACCATTGCAGCGTACATTCCCGCTGAGCAAACGTATTTTCATATAGGCACACTAAAGTCATGCCACATGTATACGCACTCACGTAAAACAGTATCTGTTTGTTGAGACGGATTGTTACCTAGTTTACTTCGCACAGCAATGTGGACCTTTTGCCGCTTAAGCATGTACTGGTTCAGTTTTTGATTGAGGGGGTAGACATTAGAAGCATCCGCCACTTTCAGTTGGACACCATTCCAGTAGCGACACATTCCTATGTAGAAAAAAATTGCGCGCATATTAGCCATCTAATTTAATGGTTCACTTTGAGTGTGCAGCAGATTTCAATTAGGGTTTGAGAGCAACTGTCCCGTTCCCATAGTGTTTGAGTGGAAAGCCAAAGCAGAGAGAGAGAGAGAGTAAGTAGGAAAAAACAGGAACATGAGCTCGAGGTTGACGAGGCTTCCGCTAGATTTCGTACTGCGGCAGTGGGTGGAAAGATTGCGAGTCCCTCAGCTATCATTAGTGCGTCTTTCGCTAGTAACCTGTAGGAAAACATCAATTTGTTTTCCATCTTCAAAAAGTGAAGTGACCATTGTGACCATGTTCATGCGGTGACTTAAACCTCACACGCTTTTCTTCAGCACAGGACTCGTCAAACAGGTCTTTATCTTGGTGGCTAATAGCGGTTGTGTGGTGATTGTCACTAAACCCAAATATGGTTACTGTTGCTTTACTGCATTGTTGACAATAAGCTGTACAATTGCGCACGGGAAATAAATTACCCGCTTTGTTTAGTTCGGCTGTTATTACTACTGCGTCAAGCTAGCTCTAGAGTTGAGCTAAGTCAGTTACTTCATTCCCGTATTTCTGGAACAGTCACAAGTTGACAAGTTCATGACAACAGAGTTCACAAGCCCTGTCTTCGGACTTTCCTTAGACAGTAGTTCTTTGTCTAAAAGGTTACCAGTATAGTTAACGTCATTCCTTCTGAGGTCGTTAGATGAGTAGCTATTGTTGCTAGATCCTTCTCCACTTAAAACCTGGTTCCATTGAGTTTCACAGTGTTTTTGTTACTGTTGTAATCTCCAACAGTGGTACTGCACCTTCTTCCCACTACTGTCTTTGAGATAAACGAACGTCCGCTGAATACTGAAATAGACCAATTTACTGGATCCGGATGATTTGACTCTCCAGTCTCAAACCTGTGTTTCCAGTGCTGAAGACGGCCGAAGTCTCCTTAGACCTTTTACTCATCAGAGGCTATCTTGAGACTGTGCTTACAGTTTCCTCACGTTTGCCTTCCCAGCTTCATGATGTTTTTAAGTTGAAGTCTGTTTGTTTGCATACTAAGCAGGCCATTAGGTGAAGTTTGTCTGCAGATTTACCCGGCTTCTCACCTAAGGATCCGAGCAAAACTAGCATAAGGCTGGAGAATCTTGGGTCTGTGATTCATTGATCTGATGGGCTAGGATGAAGATACCTCTCGTAACGATGTGGAAGAGATCAGAAACGTTCGAATGTTTGGAAACGAGACGTTCTTGGAGTGTTTGATCGTGATACACAAGAAAAGAATCGGAATTATGCATGCTCGGAGTTTCTTGTCATGTGCGCCATGCACGTCTCTGAAACTAATATGCGAAAAGCAATGCTTGGAGAGATGTCCGAGCATTTAAACTAGGATCGATATGAAGGTAAACTAATTCCATAGAAACCTTGAATTCGTTGGTTGAAAAAGTAAACTGACCCTCATTTTCTCATCTGCGAAATTATTTCATATTTTTTTTGCTTCAGTAGATGGTTACACGTAACTCATTTCATGTAAGGGCAACTACTGTTAGCGAAGCATCGGCCAGTGCGCTTTGCTTTCACAGTGAATACTGTTCGAAGAACAGGGCGTCCAGGACGGGATCTCTAGGACGGATTCACCTAGGCTGTTAGTGGGAGTACCAACAACTAAGAGCTGGGTGGCTGGTAATGAACAGCCCGATTGAAAAGGCGCCTCGGAGGAATCTCAGTACACAAGCTTGAGGCAGTCGGTATATAGTCACACGTTTGCATGTGGTCGACGGTAGTAATGTGGTATTGTCCTTGGACACGTTAAAAGGTTGTTCACAAGGTCATTCCAGGGAAAGTTGTTAGTCATCCACGGGTACAAAACCAAGTGTACATTGATGGGGACTTGAAAATAGAACATTTGCGGCATTGTTTCAGAGTAATGGTCAACGGGAAATGATGTACATGGGTAAACAACAGTGATGACCATGTGAATACCTAGCAGTGTCATGGATAGAGCTCCCGTCTAACAGACAGAAAACGGCTGCTTTCAGCTCTTCCTGTAGGTCTTTAACCCTCCAAACCGTAAGTGACTTAGGAACAGTAGGTCAGATTCACTGATGTCCTAAAGTATGCAATGTCTTCACAAGGTGACCATTTGTGAATTGTTCCCACAGCCCTGGGACTATAACACAACGTAGACAAACCGTCGACGAAAACGCGAGGATATAGGACACACCACTTGGCAGTGGCAGAAAACCGGTGATGATGACGTATACATATGAAACAGGAGAAGAAATAGATGGACGTCCGCTTGGGGGACTGTAACTTGACAGCAGTGGTTTCGACCGATCACTCAGACGCAGGCCTAGCGTCCGATGCACTTCTGCATTTTCGGGCACATCTGCCTGTCGAAAATTAGTTTAGCTGTGATATGGGTGTCAGATTGGATGATAATGTATAGGGCGCTAAGGACAACTAGTTGCATCACTGCACAACCGGACTTAATGTTGTTAAACTACTGGAAATGGTTCGTCGGTGGAGTGCAACGCTTATTGTTGGCCGGAAGCAAGGCACCCGGTTTTCGGACGTTGTAAGTTGGCCGTGGAAAATAAGTCGTACGGATTGTTACCAACTGGTGCTGATGGTCGAGATTCAGTATCAGTTTCAGCTTTATCGCTATTTGAGACGTGTTGTGTACATTACGTCATTTGAGACACGAGGTGCAACTGTCGAAATGTCAGCCGAATATCTGTTGGATTGCAGAGGGCACAGCTAGTGATTTACAGCATGTAGAAATAACATGATAGCTTGTAGTGGAACAGATGTGTAGACTACAATAATTCTCGATACAAAAATAACGAGTGAAGTCAAGGACTGGACTCACCAAAGATTGACAATGTTCGTGAGGCGTCCAATGATGCTGGAATGTGTTCGGATTGTTCCAAGCGTAGCTGAGGATGCGAAGTAACCGAGCTGAAAGTTAATCCAACAAATAGGATGTTTAAAACTGGATAGCAACCACCAGCGTTGTAGGAAGAACCAGTAAGCGCGTGTAGCAGAGTTTATTCGAAATTGCGTTGTGTTGTTGTTTTTGTACTCAAGTCAAACAAAAATGTATAATGTGGTTCGATGCAGCAGTTACGCGATGTTAGCAAAATGAAATAAAAATAATGAAAACTCTACAAGCTTTCTTCAAGAACGTGTCCTAATTGTCAATCGGCCCGGCAGGTAACCAGTAGCTGACGGCAGGACGTGCAAATTTCTGGCTCCAACTGAAAATAAACGTCTAGAAAAATGTGATGTGCTGCTGAATAAAAGCGCCGAACGTCGTATCTGCTTTTTCAACAACTCTACATAATTCACCGATTTGGCTGATAGGATGAAACATGATTGCGGTGTCTAACAGATCCATAGTGGGGTTAGAGATTTGATAGCCGTCGTGGACAACTAGATGTCATTGTTGACGCTGCCACAAAGCAAGTCGGCTAAATGTTGCACAAACATACCGCGTCTCATAGAGAACTATCTGTTCCGACCGAATATTACGGTGTCGTGACAGGTAACAGCAAAATTGGTAGTGTAGAAATAATAGCTGGCCTCTTCTAGTTCATTGATCCGCGGTCAAATACAGTATTAAACAAAGTGACATCTCACGAACTCTGTCTCACGTTGATCAAAAATGTACATCTGTTCACAATCAATTATATTATAACTTTTCTGACCTGTCGGAAAGCTGTCACTGATGGGCCTGGTGTTTCAGTTCCCAGGTATTTGTAACTTGTACGTCATCAGTACACAGGCGAACACAATTCAAACCTCTCTTAAAGTAACTCACCAACCTTTGTGACGTTCCAGTAACTTTCTGTACGTAGAAAGAGATGCACGAAAATTCGAGCAAACCCAATATGCTATAATGACAACTTTAATGAAAAACCCAATATACTGTATTGGCGGTACCTCCGTTGGCAACCAAAATATGGTAATATTGTGATCGACTGTCAGGCAGAAAGTGCGAGCATTCCAACTCTCGGTGGAATACCTCAACACAGGGGGAGGTGCGCTCAAAAACCCACCTCGAGTGGATGGAGGACGGCGTGGGCGACCGGATGAGTCATCGATCGACCGGATCGGACCAACGGGCGAGACGTGACAGCCGAAATAGAATGGATGACCAAACTGAAGGCGTGATTATTCCAACACTCTCAGGAATATCTCGGCACGGCTGTGGAGTACGGTCAAAGCCCACAGTGAATGGACGGATGACAGCACGAGCGACCGGACAAGCCATCACTCAAAGGAATCGGATCAACGGACGAGGACCAGTGGGCGGAAAACCCCCGGATAGAAGGCGTAAATCACACACCTGAACCGGGTAGAAGTTCACACGACGTGTGAGCGGAAACCTGGGGGTGTTGTGGACTGGAATTGTGATTCAAAATCGCGAGCGCACGTGTGGCATGGGAACTAGCGAGTTGGACAACAAAGATTGTGCTTTATTAGACGTCTTTTTCGCTACAATATGCACGAACAAGACAAAATTTCAAAACAGGTGTTTACTACTTTGTGCCTTTCGAACTGAAAACAAAAGCAGCGCATGTGGCTCCAACCAGTCTCAAGTTAGCTGAGGTTTCGTGGGTTATTTTACAAATAGGAAACAGCTGTGAAGTGAAGAAATACAGTTGATATCAAAACATCGGCTTCTCTGTTGGCTGACACGGCTCAGCATGCGGCCTTAATGCAGGACATACTTAAACAATTCGGTCCACTTGATTGCATGCCATAACGAAATGCTATGCTACCCCCAGAGTACCATGCGACTTCCTCGCTGTGGTGACATGCCAGCCTACTCGAATTGTCGAAGCCAACTGACGGTAACATCCTGCGGATCATCGACCGACTTACTGTCGATGAGTTTACCCGATCCAATTCCTTTAAAACAGACACAGTGAAATCAATCATGTTTTGTACATGGAACATCGGTTACCTGTTAAGTGTCGGAACGTTATCAAGTGGACGCTAGTCTCCAGAGTATCTGAGCATTATGTAGAAAGACGAGACCCAGGAGTTTCTTGACAGATGGATGAAACAAAATCCGAGCATACGATTATACTGGATCCAGGCTGTCCTCAGTTCAACCAGTGTCAACCTGCGAGCTTAAGAATATCGAAAGGTTGGCCATGTCTAATTAGTGTAGCGACCTCTTAGGATAGCCTAATTTTTGTTGGTATTTTGTTGAACAGTGTGACATTTCCCGATGATACATATTTGTTTAACCCGATTGTATGCTCTATTTCCGCTAGCGTAGAAGTTCTTCACTCCTCCGTTGCGCGCGGTACACGCAAAACACTAAGTGGTTGCACATTTTCTTGTTCCTCGGTCGTGGCAACATATACAGTGTTACGTTGTTTGTTGTGTTCTGGATTATTGCCATCGGGTAACTCATCGAATCTGGAATGAAACTTTGTTGGAGAGTTCCCAGTTCGGTGCAGCGACGACAGCCACAGACCGGCTAAACAACAGTCGCCTTTTCTTTCTAAGGGATTCGACCTCTAAAAAGCACTTTCTAATCGATACAGGAGCGGAGGTTAATGTCATCTCGCATTCGGTAACGGATGCACGATCAGAATCTGACACTGCACCCCGAGCAGCAAACGGTAAGCCCATTAGAACCTTCGGCCGTTGACTGTTGAGTCTTGATTTTGGTCTTCGACGCGATTTTTGGTGGGTTTTCGTGGTAGCTGGTATACCCTTCTCTATTATTGGAATCGATTTCCTCCGACATTTCGACTTGCTGGTCGACGCACGTCGAT
>LUCH01003206.1:28052-70616 GCA_013368495.1 Paragonimus heterotremus | reverse complement strand
CTATACTTAGTCTCCTTAGTATCCATGGCGATTGAGTGAATGCGAACGAGATATATAATTTAAATACATACTTGCACGCCACATTCACTCGAGACGTAATATGAGGGGAAGAAATACTGAACCCGAATGTACACTACAATATACGACTTGCACAAGCTCACTCGTTCAAACAAATGTTCAAGCATATACGAAAGTTGAAAACAAAAAGAGTATATATGGCAACCATAGCTCTGACATAGTCAGCAATAAACGAATAGGGTCGCTACACATGTCAAACTCTTATTTGACCTATTCATAATCAAATTTATTTACATGCATATCTTATTTTCGGTTGATCAAAATGGCCCAAAGGATTAGTGGGACGGGGGTCATGTTGAAGTCCATTTTTGTTCCCTCCAAAACCGCCTCCGTGTTCGAGAAAAACGATTAATCCAATCAAAATGAGCGGAACTGTCGAGAAGCAACTCCAGATTTTACCTGTCCGACCATTACTTTGCCATGCTCATTAGTGGCCTAATGACTAACTATTTTTTTTAGTTACTGTCCTTCCGTTTTCTGATTCGAGACTGTTTTAGGACACTACATACCATATAAATACCTTGCATTTTCCGCTTGTCGCACACGTTTTTGCGACGGAACGAAGATGTTTCCTTTGTACGCGTCTTTTGTTTTGTCTTGGGGGCAAATCAAATGGACAGTCATAGTAAGTTCGGGACCGAAAATTTCTGCGTTAATTGTCACCGGGAAGAGAATCCGAATTTTGCCAATCGCACCACTATATCGGGGACGAATCAGCGTATCCTTTCTGGAGTTTACAACACATCGAAACAACTGGGGGCGGAGAAATGATACAACTACCACGAGAAATCACTGAACACATACCTAGCTGTGGTTCATTTCGAAGAGCCGGCGATTGAGGAGAAACAAAGACGAGTCAGCACAACTGGAACATCTGACAATCCGGTGTTCAGCAAAGTTTAGCCCCTAAGCCTGGGAGGAAACGGTGCAACGGGCACAATATGTTCATGAGGTCCTCCAATCCACCGCAAACTGGTGGGACATTGTGGCCCCTTACCACTCATGCTCACGCCTAGTGTCGATTGTACAAAAGGTGAGAACTGGACCAGGTAACCTCATTTGGCAAAAGCTATACCAAGCCCAAGTGAGCCTAATGCGGTATTGAGACCAGAGCACTGTCTCCACTCCATGGAGGTTCGCGCGCTTCCGAGTTAAAGTTTCTTATTTTGGATGACAGACTGTTTGACTAGATACGCACTACCCGGTAACACATGCACCCAGGTGTTGGCATCCCTAAAATCTAGTACCCCGACATTGGCCTGTTCATTTCATACAATGGAACAATCGTTACCTAACGTTGGCGAGGGAACTGTTATTGAAAGATCAACAGACATAATTTCGCCCAAAAGGAACCATGCATTAAACTAGTCTGACCTTCGTAGTGAATGATGATTAGGCAGTGGTTTTAAGTGTAGCAATGTGCACTCGTTAGGTCGCAGGGGAGTCCCTCTGAATAGATATTGCGCACTGTATGCGTACATCACACTGTGACGCACGAAATCTAGTTGTCTATGAACGTAAGAAATATCGGGCGTCAAAAACTATAACAAGATCAGATATAAAATTGGAAACAATATGCAGCTGATTTTTGTTAAAATGTGATCGTTTTGAAACAGGCAGCTTGAGCGTACGATAGCAGTAAATAATCGGGATACACACAGCCGAACATCTCGTGATACATACATTGGCGGATAAAACTTGGGGTTCGGAGTGAATCAACTAAGGGGGTGGTCATTTAGAGAATGTTTCACGATAACAGCAAACTTCTAAAAAAGCAGTCACCCCAAGGTTAGAGAAAAAAGATGGGAAGCAGTAAGAGACGACAGATCACAGAACGCGGAGAACAGAGCACATAAGAAGCCAAAAAGGAAGATGCGGCGCGTAAGATGACAGCGACCGGACTATATTCCGATAAACAACGAAGAACAGACAGCAGTAACAAAAATATCGCGACCGCTTGAACGGTGAATAACAACCGCCGTGCATCTTCGATTGGATAGATAGGGGGGTAAAAACAACCGGAACACGGGATTAGTTCGCTTTAACCAAGAGTCTCTTTTATGAATCAGAGGCTAGTAATGGAAAGCGAGGGATATTCTGAACCCCCAACAAGCGCGTCTGCGGAACAAGCGAGCTATTAAGCGTTCCGTGATCACACAAAAATAATTGCTGGTAAATGGACAGAAAGACAACGGTTGACTGGTCTGTCATGCAGTTGATCAAAATAAGTCGGGACAAGCTGACCAATTCTGTTCCGCCTTGGCTTGCCAATAGTTGCCCCGATAGACGTGCGACTGTTCGCCAGTCACAGAGTCGGTTCTTAGCTCGAACCAGATGGGAGTGAAAAGCGGTTCGAGCGGATTCACACCTATGAACAAACAAAAAATACAAGCTGACTGAAATCGTGTTTGATGACGGTATACATGTTGAGCGTCAGTTTTTAGTCATACGCAGATGCAGTACACAGGCGAACTGCAACTGAAAGGAACGCAAAGATAGAGAAAAAAAGTCCACATTAGCCAAAGTGCAAAATTATGCGTTCACTCAGTCATCCGAGACAAAGAAGGCGCAACTAAACAAGTGACAAGGGAATGGAGGTGTGTTAAGCAGCATGCATGTGCTAAACTAAATAAGATGCCACGAATAACAACCATAGAAAATGTCGCTGACCAGCGGCCTTTTGTTCTTCCCAACGATAGCGTTTCAGACGCTGTTTCTGTTCCAGTCTACGTTTCTCTTCATTTGCTTGGTCCCATGCCCCTTCTTCCATGAGGCGCTGATCTGTTCGCAGACGAGAATCTGTGGGTGCCACATTTGGCTCCGGTTCGTTCAAGGCCACAGCAAATTGGGAGAAAAAGTAAATCTATATGGTTTGAGGAAGGGTGTAGATGTATGAAGGGAGGAGAAAGGAATCGGACGAAACAAAAAAAAACAATAAAGCTGCTCGTTTGGATATATGAATGACGCAAGTTGCCCTAACATCGAGCGAACGTAACACATCAACAACGAACTTGAAGCAACCAATATGCAATGGCCACTAGTTCGAACTTAGTACACTCCGATTACCTCTGTCCGATAATATGGACGCCCAGCTCACAGGTGAACCAGTAAATATTCAGTTGGAAAACGCTTACTGATATAAGGCTCAAAGTCAGTGAGTTAACTCGAACTTCCAGGTAAACAAATCGTTTTAGTGACAATAATCACCTGAAATGAAAACATTCACAGTTCAAGTTATTTCACAACTTTGTCAAAGTCTTGGCTCGGCATGCATCCACGACATCACCTGAACTGGCTATGTGTGTGTACTATTATCTTCGACGACACTGTCCCACATAAACGATATGTGGCTGACCTGAAGATGAACAACCGAAAACGAGTCCGTTCGCTACACTGTGATTTTGAAACACAGTGTCCAAGTCCGGTTCTAGAACAGAGACTGAGCGGAGGCAATACTGATTAAGAGACGTTTCTTTTCATAACCCAGCAATATGGAATTCGGAAATGTGCCTATGCAATCGTTTTTAGTTAACTGAAACCAACAATTCCGTCTATTCAAGCTGGTGTATGAGATTAATGGGTGGGAATAACAGAGTTAAATGAAACTGAGTCAAAAGGTCACCTTTTCAGCTTCTGGAGGCAATGGCGTAGCTCGCCACAAGAGAAATGGCTCTCCAATGGGGGAACCATCGGGAGAAACCACTTGATACTCAATATGACTGTCCCATGTTCCTTGAATCAATCGCACAGGTGTGCCTGCTGCAGTTTTGACGACACCAGTTACCTGGAAAGTGTAAAAGTATCGAGAGTCAGGGGATAACAATACATAAATTGTATGCAAACCTGTGTACTACATAGATGGGATGCACAACCATATTTATATAGGAAATTTGAAACGACCAATTGGACCTTTAAATAGTGGGAACTGAAAGGGCTAATACTTGCGGTAATCTACAAAGGGGCAGGCGGAACAACACTGACCATTAAGTATGTGGGTTAGCACAGTGTATAATCAAAGTGAACAGAGTCCTGTTATATAAATCTGAATAGTTCTCAAGTAGACACCGTTATTTGAAAATAATTTAGTATCGTAAGTAGAACTATTACTTTATGAACGAACATGTAGTCAAAGCCTACATACACACAATGGAAGCCGAGGGCTAGGAAATGTGAAAGATTGATTCCAGAACAACGACTATCGTTAAACATCTTCACTGACAGTTGTATACACTCCAGGATAGAATCCCAGAGACATTCAAGAGCTTTAGTAAATTTGGTTTAAATAAGGTCTACAGATTAACATATTATGACTCCGAATCGTCACTTATTAGACATACCTAAAATATTTCACCGTAAGTTTGTTATATTCACTTTAAACATTAATGTATCAAAAATGTCAAAGACAAAACAATGACGACAGGTTACGTACATGAAAAGAGGCAGTAAGATGAAATCAATTTATTTTATTTCACAACTTTAATATATAACTTCAGCAACCTCCGGACCAGTGCTGTGCAATCAATATGATCTATGTTGCCACAATGTTCTTTCAGATTCAATAGATGAACTACTGACAATCCCGGCACTCCGGTGCACTTGCCAAGCCAGCAGGTATCCAGGGTCACCAATTCGGTTGATATCCCGAACGGACATTGAACATTGGAAAATTGTAATCCTGTAGTAAAGCGGCGATGCGAACGAGAACTTTATTGAGGAGATATCTGTTTGGTAGTGACAATTCCGTGCGTTTCTGTCTCGAATAGTAGAAGGAAAGGTTCTTGCATAATAATGTAAGCCGCCGGATTTTTAGTTACATCCAATACTGTCAATCCACTAGACCTCGCCATCGGAAAACCGTATTAAACTATCACCTGTCATTTATAATCGACTCACTTACAAATGTATTCTTTTGAAGGTGACGCTAATATTAATCCTAGATATTCGGTTAATGTAAATTGATTCCTTGTCGCCAAGTTTAGCGGTGTACCACTGATAAACTCCTGAAATTTAATATTTCATGCACTCCCGGCGTCTCCTATGTGGATTCAGCGAGAGCACTCACTTCATTTATTCGCAAACCAACAGTAGTTCTCAGCAATGCCGGTTGTAAAGTTGTTGTCAAGACTTTAATCAAAACCGTCGATTTTATTTCCTTGATATTCGTCCTCTTATTGAATGTCTATTGCATGAGGAGACACTAATCTCGCTCTGATGAAGTACTTTGGCATTATTCTCAGTTGACTTCTACTCTGTGTAATGCCTGTCGAGTAGCATTGTTCTAAACGCTTCGATGCATTTGTACAAATTAAGCAGATGTTCCTAATTCGATTTGTGTCAGTTTATTGTATCACATCATGCTGAGAAACACGTAACTGATTTTTTTGGTAGGTGTGGTTTTGGTCCCATCAAAATGTTGTATGAATTGAGAACGTCACAAACGCGGAATGCGCTTAAGTTATCCCCATAATTTTGACGACCATTTTTGACATTTTGAATAGATCAAAACGAACATAGAAAACTAATGGAGCATTTATAGACATAACGATTTGGGATAGTAGTGTGTGGAAAATCATTACCGTAAATTAAATAATAACGAAGTTAACAAAGAAGACTTAATCGCTCCTATAATTTTGTTGAACAATCTACGTGGTTGATATTTGTGTTTAACCGCTACACAGCCATAGGTAAAAACGAGAAACAGCGCCGACTTAAAGATAAAGTAGGAGAGGAATGGGATTAAAATCACAAAAATTCAAATGTCTAAACTCAAAAGTTCAATGCAAACCAATCACGTGAAAACTCCTACAGAACCCATCTATTTTGTGCTTTCAGCCACATATTCCAGCCTAATCTGGCTAATGTTTGATTCACTGAATAGAATGTGTGTGGACTGGACGAACCAATCAAGGAAATGCGGAAGAGATGAACACTTCGACAAAGGAATATGAAATGAACACATCAAAAAGAAACTCATCAACAGTAACGATGACAAGAAGCACACAATATTGGAATGGTTTCGTGCAACAGACAGACACAGTATTCATGGCCGTCGACATGCAAAGTACTCACGCACCAATTATGACAGATGCAGGCGTTTGTTTACGTGTCCAAACGAATAACAAACAAAATGTGGTCAAATACATATTGAGGACCAGCAGAGTTGACAAATGCCTTCAAGCATGGACGACTATATGAAAACACATGATTCAAGTAAAACAAAACATTGGCAATTATGCAGTTGACCAAATTTGAGTAGCCAGATTGGACAACGGATACAAGGTAGCACAGAAAATGTGCAGTGGTATGCCAGCGAATTGACGGGAAATTAGCAATAACAATGCATTGTAGATGTGGCTGAGGAAAAATAGGCGTGGGAACGGTTAGTTGTGTGCGGCGGTGAGAGTGCGGTAGCAACCTCGCTTCATTGAATAGCGAAAAGCTAGAAGCTCAGAGGTCTTGACAAAACTCGGAAAATAGATGTAAACGCACCTGTTTTGGAGGTCCGCGGCTGAAATAGGAGTGTGCGATGAATCGCATAGGACAGTGATAGCCATTCGTGTGATTACGGATTACCACATCCCCGTAATTGTCAATCCATAGAGTTCCAACAATAAGATTATGCACCACAGTCGTGGCTTTAGTCCAAGTATACCGAGATCCGTCCGGAAGAAGTAAGTTGACTGTACCTGAAGAAATAGTATGACCACGGAATACAAAAAAGCTTACATGAATGAAGGGAAGTTCTACCAGACTCACTGGGTCTCACTTGATAAACAGATTGCGTAAACGCCAGGCAAAGTGAAACTCTTAGACACAACAGAAAATGCAGGAGAACAATCAGTGCTTTTCACTGAAATATTATTCTATTTGTTCGTATAAATTCAAATTTGGTACCAGGCAACCGTTGTTTATCGTTGTGAACAGTTAAGCTCAGTTGAACCATGGTGTGAATTAAAAAGTGCACAAAACTGTGGAAAGTACAATTATAAACACGCATTGAAAAGGGGATGATATTAAAAGAATAAAGTAAAAAATATATGACAGCGCTGATTAGAGTCGTTTTTCTAATCACTGAAGTAAGTAATCAACAATACATCAAAGCTTACAAGTTCCCTGTTGAAGCTAAGATAATCCAAGAAATGGGAATGATCGATGAACCACGTAACTCATATTACCAGGTTTCGTAATCACACAATTATGATGTAGATAAAGGTCAGCAGCAATAATCACGTGACCCTACTGATGAACTAACGAAGTATTCATCCTTTATTGGCTGTGCGTGAGGTTAAATTAGGTGAATCAATAAACTCCATCAATAACCAAAAAATGAATTCCTATGGAATGTCTAGAAATTACTTCATCATATTCAGAAAAATATCCCAAGAAGTGAGATAACATGAACAAAAAAAACGGATACTACCATATAGTGGTCTTCTCTAGAGTGACCATCCCATGAGGACCAAAATACATCAGCCATTACTTTTACAGATAGCTGCCCGAGTTATTAAAAAAATACATACATGCAACTGACAAGTGGTGTAGCAGATTTGCCAATTCGCAAGAAATTCAACTGTTAAAAACTTGTTCCGGCTGGATTCGGACCAGAGACAGAAGCCGCATATTGACGTAATGACAAGTATATATGCACACAAGTTTTTATGCCTGACAATGAGATAGCATTCAGTGGAACAAACGCTTTCTGGATTTCCTTTCTAGTACGTCAGATGGAGTTAGACTAAGTGAACGTGTTCAGCCCTGAAAGAGAAAGTTTAAGTTGTTCGTTCGGATAGAACCGAAGGGGTCAGTTGGACAGTAAATTTCTTACAGAATAAGACAGAATTAAATGGCCAACCAGATACGGTGATTCAGAGCGTAAGAAGGATTCCACATTCACGCTTATGAACAGGAAGCAAAGTTAACAATCAGATGTATGAACAGTTTGTCAATACGCGCTGTAAAAAGTATAGAAAAATCTTAAGCAATTTGTAAAGAAGTTCAAATTAGACATTAGACGATGACCACATTCGTGAAATTCTAACAGATGAACAATAGGGGATTAACGTGTCAGTTAAAGCACGGGGAACAAGTCGGCTGAGGATCGTTTTAGATGAATACATAAATGAGGGAGAAAAAGAAAGGGTACCAATTATTTGAATGTACGACTAATAATTCAAGTTGAAACAACTTCCTTTACTAACAGGAAAATGTGTAAATCCCAGATGTTTAGAAAATGAGTATAAAATCAATGGGAAGACGTGGATAAGCAGAGATGTACACGATATGGTTGAGTCGATTCAACAATAAGACGACCGAAAAAAGACTGATTATACTACAACTGCACAACCGCATATTGGTGCATTAACAACGTTAAGCTGATCTCACCATCAAAAACGCTATCCGAACTATAAGTAATGCCAGCGATTGAACAGCATTCGCACTTGGTCACATTTTTGACTACTCCGATAGTTTTTGACCGACATAGTTCATATGGAAGCATTGTAGATTCGTTTTTTCCCAAGGCTCGAGAATGCTGTATATCTTTGTCTATGTCGAAATTAGAACTTGACCTAGCATGTTTGTTAGGTAAGCGTGTTAACCACGACACCTTCAACCTCCAACTGGGCGTAACCAAGGCACCACATCAACCACAATCAAGCATGAACAGTCAGAATATCTCCAGAAAAAAAACAATAGAGAATAACCCTGCGATCAGGATATATCGGATTCACGTCACCGACCACACTGAACCTGGTGAGATCAGTGTTAAGATTATGGGGTATATGGAGGTTTGGACTGTTGAAACTTGAACATTAACCACAGACCCACAGCAACTTACTGGTTCAGATCGGACTGTTAGCCAGTCCACCTTGAACCGAAACAGTAAACTACAATTCCGGCTTCATAAGGGTTAATTAGTAGCATATATCCTATAGTCCAGACTCCATGCTTGTAAAGCCTGCGGGTTCAGCATTACGTTACCCGGTCCGTTTTTCGGTTTCGAAGTGAGCAATTCGAAACGTTCACAAGAATACGAAAACTGCAAGGGGGAACCAGAGGTATAGAATTTGTAACAACCCTACCCACGTGTACGTTTCGCGAATGCAACTGGCACAAGGAGAGTGAGCAGATGAACGGCTTGATTACACCGCCAGCTGAATAACATGATCGTTAAGTGTTTGTACGAAGCAACGGCAATGATCAATGGTACCATAGGCTGATCGCCAACAAACATTGCAAGATAAAAACTCACTTCTCGGAATGAATAACGAATACCGCTGACTTGGCTTGATCGTGAATATAACTCGCTTGGATAACAAATCCTACAGCAACAATTTGTAACGAGTCATTCCCCTCTGCTCTCATACCTATTCATGAGGCCGGTGATGCAAGATTGCCGTGTTGTGTTGTAAACATTGGAACAGACCTGATATGGTGAGCCTGTATCTGCAAACTCGTCGACAATTGTTTCGTTTTGTTTGTTGATTTTCCCTCTACGTTTCCTTCTCCATACATTCGTACTTATTTATTGCCCTGCAACTTTGTGAACCATTGCCGGGAACAACGGCAACCAGAGCCATTGTGCTCACAGGTACGGTTGAAAGTTCAAAATGATAATGACGAGATCTGTGTACAGAAAAACGATGCTAACATTCCAGTATTGGCTGATTCATGACTAAACTGATCAGGGGGCACTAACGGGGTATGAACAATTCGGGTAAAAACCCACGAGAGCAGTCAAGGTCTAGTGACCATGTTCGTCGAGGTAACGGATGTGACTTATTCGATATCAAAATATATTTTGCCGTCTCAATCATGTGTTTTATCGTGCCCGTAAATTCCAGTTGTCTAAATTGCGAACTACAAACAATAAACAAGTTTGTAGCTTAATTTCATAGATCTATTCAATTAATGTGGATGAAGATTGAAAACCGAAACTCAACGATACCTTGAAACGCAAGTCGAGTCAGAGTTGACTGTAATTGGTAACGGTCACACTAGAAACGACCAGCGACTTTGTTCACGTTTATAAACTGCCGAACAATACTGATTATGTGACCGGCGTGAACAAGAATGCGTAAATAGGCGAAATTCCACATCTCTTCTTTACAAACCATTTTTTTAATGTGGAGTTTAAGTCCAAACCGACGGTTTAGACCATTGTGTGAAATATACTATAGAAGATGCTATATGCATTCATGTTTAGTCCACACCAATTCCTATCGCGTGTAATTGGAGTCCAATATGAGTACCTGGCAGGCCTTCTAACCTCATGGATTCTTTTTTGTTGCTATTCGAACAAATTCCAAAAAAAAAGATAAACATCTGCGATAAACAGGTTCACTCCAACTAAAAACGGTGAGTGTAGCTAGGTTCTACCATTGATCATTCTTCATCAAACGCCCTTTTTTGCGTTCCACGTCCTAATAGTAAGGTGACGTGACATTGGTAGTCTCAGAAAAGATTCAGAACGTTGACGATCCAACGTGTCAGCTTAATGGCAGGAGCCATAATGACAGTCTGGTACTTCAGTATTTTTTTAATGACAGACAGCGCATCTCAGGCAATCAGCTGCTGTCTAACTTCCGCGCAGAACTGTTGCATCAAGGAGCAAATAGACAAGAGTAACTGCAAAACAACACATACATTGCATAATCGGCAAGACCAGAATGTCTGGGTGCAACGAAATCCATACCGGTTGCCCTTCGCATTCAGAAGAAAAGACATTCATAAGTGAGGAAGGGCAATGATTAACAATGGGTGAACTCACAAAAACAGACAGTCAGTTGTCCATTGAGAACAGAAGTGGGTAAGAAACCATGCAGACAAGTCGAAAAAAGGAAATCGGACGACAGTGCATACACTGATAGTACAGAAACAAAAAGTCGTGATTACCTTTCGGGTAAATTGACATGTATTTACCACGAAACTTGCTGACTAGTACAAATTCGACCCAAATTTTCCAACCGTACCGAACCGATTCGCAATAAAGCGCAGATCCTGGAGGGTGATGACTAACCTGAAAAAGACAGGGAGACATGCATCGAGAAATGACAAACCATAGCACAATTATTTCGGGGGTGTAGGACTATATTTTAGAAGAAACTCCGACCGAATAAGTTGCCGATCAGCTAACCTGAAGGATTAGCAAGATGCGTAACGTATGGCGAGCTATCAAACGCTACTAGATTTAAAACCAGTTTGAGCAAACTGTATGATTTTATCGTGCTAGTAAAAACTTAGCTAACCAATACTACGCACGCTCGAAAGAATTGACATCAACGATTTATGGAACGCTATTAGATTATAGTGGTTGAAGACGAATGTAAGGAAATAAATTCTTTGAATAAGATGCTTCAACATATCGTATGATGATTTACAAAAGTACTGTCAACTGACCTCTTAACAAATGAGAAACCAAAGCAAAACGCAATTCTAGAGATCGTGGCTTTTGAAATACACAAAATCCGAATAAACAAAATCTAACTAATCGTGTCAGTGAGTAGGATATATGGAAAAAAATAAATACCCCCCCTGCACCATTCTGAACACAACTGGCCCAAAAAATTCTTTCCGATTTCTAGATGGTGACAACATCCAAGAAAGAAATATGCTGCATTTTTTGCAAAAGCAACAGAAAATTCCCAAGCCCTATAAAGTAATCCAGAGAGAACCGCGTGTAATGAGGTTACTTGACCCAGTACCGAAAAGTCACTAAGTACAGATACAGAAAAACAGTAGTATGTGAATAACTAATGTTAACTACCAGGTGGCTATGTACTCGGTCAGAATGCTCAGAGAGATTAGGATCGTCAACATAAAAATGATTTAGAAACGAAGACGGACAGAAAAATATGTATCGTTATATTCGTCGTCTTGTGCGGTCTACGTTGGATTCTTCACAGTGTGGTATTTAATTTAGTTGCCAAAAATTCTCCAATTGTTAGGTCGAACATCATTGGCACCAGACAGACAGCTGCTTGTTACGTTTAGCACGTGATGTTTTTTGGAAGGTACAAACACATCATACATAGCAAATACAAGCCGTTATGCTAGAAACATACGTACCTGTTCAGCAATAAGACGCCAGCCGAATGACTCAGTCGATCGATCGAACTCGAATGTTTCACCCAACAACGGATTGAACGGTTTCCCTGTGCGAATTGCTGTGGACGCGTAACAGCTAACAGAGAATGCGGCCACCCAAGACATTTGTTCTGCAGGATCGCGTGTCTCACTGGCACGATCTAACAAATCCGAATAGGTCATGTCTTCGCTTGCACGTTGAAGAAAAGAAATGGGTTCGTTGAAGTTAATCTAGGCGAGAAGGCAAAAACTGACAGCCAGAAGCACGAGAGAAGACAGGGTGACTATGTAACAGAATGCGGGTGAACAAAGATTAAAATCTACATTCTTTCAAAGGTATATTAGAGGGGGGAGTTGTACATCTCTATGAAGAACATAAATTTTATTATACTTTGCAATTCAGATTGAAATCAGCAAATGAAATGTATTGGAGCAAATACACAAATAGGGCACATAAGAAAAACTAACATTCGTTTCAGTAGCAGACAAACATTGGAAAACAATCGTAAGTTGTGGGGTATAGTGGCTTAGAAACTTCAAGGTTTAAATATTGCGTCGCTCACTTACTCGGTCAGCAAGACAGACAATCAGAGCCAAACATGATTTAATCGCGAGGTGCACACACATTGATATGAAGATGAAATATGTGATCAAGCATGGCCGTTTCTGCCATAGTATACCTTTGGGAACGTGGTACGAAGGTAGTTGGGAAGACGTTTGGCGCCGAGCTACTGTATAGAATACCATTCAAAAATCTCAAACGAACATGTATATTGCCTGCAACCTTTACATAGACCGGTTGCAAGTTACATGGTTGTCAAGTGGTCAGCGTTTGCCTTACTGATCGCGTAGGCACGTCTGCCGATCCTACTGAAAGCTGCTAAAAAAATATTCAGAAATCATTTAATTGTGTCTGTTTATCCTCAAATTGATTGTGGCAACGTCGACTTCGGGGACGCCTGCTATTCGGATTCGGTCGCTTTCCTTTGGTCGACACATGGTTCTGATACAGTCATTCTGACCGGAGGTAAAAATGTCCGGCTTGGCCGCCTTGATCTCGTTTAGGTGGCAGGTTTGGGATAGCACCACAGAGTCCGCATTATGAAGGGCGGCTGCTGCAGCTGTGCACTGAGCATAAGCTATTTGCAGCTAGCACTAGTTTAAGGGACCGTGCACGCCATTGCCATAGTTGGTGCTTATCTTCTCCGAATCAGGTCCGGTCTCAGATAGACTATATAGCTGTTAGCTATAGGTAGTGAGGTTCGATTCAGGACTGTCGTTCTTACTGAACCATATAGTTGGATTCAGATTATGCGTTTGTACGTTCTCGTTTCGTTTTTACTTTTTCTGGGTGACGACCCCATCGATAGCAACGACTGGACATTGAGAAACTGCCGTCGATAAAGCATATATATCAAACTAGCCTAGAATGCATGCTTGACAGTTCTCAACCCGGACATCCTTACAGCTGGTAGACCTAAATCTCGTGGGCTATTCATGAAAGAGACATTGTCGGAAGCTGCACGGTGGTTCGTGGGTTAGATAAACGTTGAATTTCAGATAAATCTTTAGTTATTAGACGTCAAACGGAACAATCCTCATGGCAGTTCATTTAACAAATTTCGGAGAGATATCCACAGGAAGCTGAAGCGTGGCATGACCGCCGATCGTGAACCTTAGCTAGTGGAGAAAGTTAAGAGAATGAAAATCGTTTTTGCTTCACGGAACATTGGCAGACTCTCCAAGCTTATCCGTGCTGTCAGTAAAGCTATCAGCAAGGCAGATGGCACATTCATCGACAATAGGTCCGAAAGTTTAGAGTGCAGAGCGGAACATCATGAGAGTCAAGTTAACTAGCCTCCAGCTTCTACAGCATTACCGTCTTAAACTTGTAATGTAACACCCTGACAGTTTCAGCGTCAGTAGCAGCGTACGTCAAGCGTGTCTATTTTAATTATTTTTGCTCAATTCTGTCATTAACGAAATAGTGGAGGAGTGTCTGCGATACTTACAGGATGCCAATGGGGGGCTGGTTGATCTTGATTATATTGACGATAAGGCGTTGTTGTCGGACACTTGTAAGGTAACACAAACACAGTAAGACCAGTTCGCGTTCTGCTAAATATTTTGGAATGCGGTTTACAGCCTCAAAGTGCAAAGTGATTCTGCAAGATTGTTGTGTTTACGTAGATTTAATGTCAGATAATGAATTTATGAAGATTTTCGACTGGTTTGTGTACTTGGGAAACTGCACCAGCGGCGGCTGGAATACACAGAAAGAAATAGAGGCGTGTATCTCGAACGGCACTTGCAAATCTAGGGCACCTCTAGCGACACAGACTCATCTCTCTGTATATAAGGTACAGTGACGGCTGTATTGCTTCACGGCTGTAAAACAAAGCCACTCAGGGTAGAAAACGCGAACCGTCCTATCGATATCTGTGCCCGATTGCTCGCATCGGATGGCACCAACGCGTTAGCAAAGAACAGTTTGGGGAGCGAGTAGTGACTGCCAAGCGAACTCTTACATTCAATACTTGTGTGTGCGCAGACTTAGATGGTCAGTACATGTGTCAAGGGTATTAGTTAATCGTCTGCTACATTGAACATACTTTACCGATGCTGTGACCGACTGGCGTAAGGTGCGAGGTGAACAGATGATGACCTGGTGTAAAGGGATGAAGTCGTTTACCGAAAGGATGGTCATTATAGGTCAGGTTCTTTTCCTAGGCTGGGGACCTTGCGATTTACAGAGTCGGTGGCTTGGGACGTTAAGTGAAGCGGTGGCCAATTGAGTTTGGTGGCAGGAACGTTGATGTTGTTTGAAACAGTTGGTTCCCTTCAGAAGTTTGAACAAAACAGTCAGAACACAAAAACTGGTAGATATAAGCATTTCGTATTGACTCATCAGTACCAAATTTACAATAACATGGATCGGTTTTTTTATAGCAAACAATTCAGGGGGTTGATAATCAATAAGTGGGTTAAGATAACTTGTTGTTGTTGCTGAACTGTTTGTGAAGTAAGTGCACTTGATGACGTGAGGCAGTGAACGCTTATGACGTCTTACTTTCACTTACAGCTCGGTTGTTTGTTTGCGAGGTGTAGGCACCTTGATTTTGTATGTTTAAATATAGACGTAGCTATTTTTAGTAGTTAGGTCTCTTCCCCTTCTCTTTTTTTTGTACAAGGTTTGCTTTTTTCTTCATGTTCGTGTGACAGTTAAGCTCCAGTAAGAATCACTAATGTACTGCTGTCTATGATGTTAATGATGACCACTACTTTAGTATTCAATATCTTCAGGAAAGACAAGAAGACCTCTGTCATCCACGCCCTTAAATTCGCCTCGCGAATTAAACGCAAAGCCGACAGGTGGCTATTTTCAAAGAAAATCCAGTTCTTCGCGCTAACAGATTTTATTTCTCACCGTGTATGCTGCATGCATACAGAACCGTGATCAGCTAATTACGAAGCGTTTTACTCCAACATTTCTCCCCATTTGATATGAATTTTTAGTCTGGAAGCATGTAAACAGCCTCAATCAAGTAGAAGACGTTTTCCATCTAATAACTTTCCACTTTAAATCGCACATCGTCAAGCAAACCAGACAATGGGCACATCTGCTACTTCCCCAAGACAAGCACGTGAGTAGACGTAATTCTTTGGAAGAGATGTTAACAGTTAACTACATTCAGGGGAAACCCACTGTATTCGAACTCGAGAAACGGCCTGATGACCATCAGTAAAACCGATGAATTGGAAATGGGTGAATTTTGTTTCTGAACTTTACAAACCAGTCACAGGGCTTTCTATGTAGTTCCTAGCACCATATCTTCTTAGTTTGAGAGTCTTTCGCGCCTTCTGAACACTTGAACTGGATTGATCGTCAGTTGCTTGTTTCCCAGCAGTTAGGTTCACATCTTGAGGTTTTCTTACTCCTTTACAATGGGATATTGATCTTGATGACATCTGAGCATAGCAGAAAGAACCCGTTCCACTTTCTCATCGAGAGTACGATGTTCCATGCTGAGTTGTGACAACAGACAAAGGCCTTTAACGGAATGTGTTATACACTCTTGATACGACCAGTACGAAGCACAATTAGCGCACATTGTTCCAGGTTGATTCATTGGATGATCGATAACCTTTCTTCTAACTGGGTCACAAAGCTGTCGTCTCTCTGGGTAGAAACGACCAGTTGTGTTCAAGGTATTACCCAGGTCGTTATGGGGAATTTTGATGCAGGTCGGACGGTGAAACAAAAAGTTGTTGAGGGGCAATCTGAATAGTGGTCACGTGCATTAGTGACTGATGGCCGTCGAGAGGAGATTTCGAATGCTAAATAAGTAACAACTGCCGAATAGAGTAATGTAAAAGATGCTTTGAGAAACCGAGCTAAAGGGATTAGTGTGGGGATGATTAATTGTACAACAATGTGGCCAACAGACTTGCGTGAGCCGATGGTCCGTAGAGCTATATTGATCAGGGTTTCGGTATCACAACATGCATCGAAATCAGACAAGCCGGATGACAGCAGTCAGACAGAGAAACAGTTATGTTGGAGACCATTTTCAAACCAGTAACAGCGCGGAAACAGATACCACTCAAAAGCATATTTCCAGTGGTAACATTATTGTATTCCAGACAAGGAAGAACAAGCTGATCGGAAAAGGTGTTCTTCTACTAAGAATACCCAGACTGCAAAGCGGGAGCAAAATCCTATACGGCTTAAGAAACCAAATACGCATTACATAGAAACTCGACGCGAAATTGAACACATCTACTGAGAACATTAGAAATTGGAACGGTTTAACGTCAAAGTCATACTCATTGGGTACCCGCGTTAGGTTAACCCTTTCTCGACAGGCAAGTCAGACTCAAATCAATGACAATTGAAGGAGCTTGTGACCTCCTCAATTTAATCGTTCACTGGGCAATATTCAAATAAACCACTATTTTGACCGGCAACCTTAGTTTCGCATTAATGACCTTCAAATATTTTTCTGTAACAAAGACAACCTCTCCCACAAATAAGTAAGTTACTATGAAAAGCACTTTCTTGATCTTGGGATTTGGCTGCCATATGGTAAAGTCAAATAATCGATGGTGAGCACAGGTATAGCCATTTAATAACCTTGGGTAAGAACCCTGACTTCCACAAAAGTAAAGTGAAGTTTAGAACGAGGATCAAGCACTACTGGAGTGCTGAGCACGTCCAATGGCACTGTAGACTAGAACGATATTGTCAATACCTTTATGTTTTCAGGTGAACCACTACTCCTAAAAATGTGTAACGGCGAAGGGCGTCGTTAAAAAGTCACACAGGAAAAGTAAATTAAAGCATGCTTGACCCTAGCTGCGCGTGACGGATGATTCTAAGGAATTGTGGCCAATAATCACAGACCTACATTCGATACGAGGTTTAGTGATGAAGTGAATTGAGAATATAACCAAGGTTAAAACATCACTCTTGATTGGTTGTTGTCATTGGCTTAAAGGTGAAGTAAGTAGATACGCGCAGGTTAAATTCTCACTTAAACATACATTAACGCTTTCCCTCTGAATTGCTCAGTCTTGTCTGTACCGTATATAGTCCATTACACATTGCCATTTTGTCAAAAACTTTGTTGATAAGCTAGATATTGAAATATTGCACCGTTATATAACTGGAAATGGAACCAAGATGGTCAATCTGTTGCGACAAAATGTGTTTTATAACAACATTGGTTGTTGATAAGGCTATGAGTTGTCATGATTAGTTACCAGCTCAACTGAACAATTCGAGGAAAAGGTAAGTTATTCGAAACAGCTGCAGCCCTTCCGTAGATATCAAAGTCGCGTATGATCACAGAAGAGGATATCAGTAGATTGGGAAAGATGGCGTCTGAAACGACCATATTCATTCGTTTCATATGGAAAGCTATAGTTTTCTGGCTACTCACGTAAATCAACAGGAACATTTGTTGGCTATACAATTAAAGCTACTGAAATACACTGGATCTTATGATGAGTTGGTTCTTTTGGCAAAGACTTATCATGTGTCCCCCCCGATGGGTATACTCGTGATAATAAATATGCACGGATGTCCTTTAGCATCATAACCTGTAGAGTGTTTTTCAAACAAGAATGTAACTATCCATGCACGTAACGGCTACGTCAACAAATCACCCATTCAGTTGAACATAATATACTACTTCCACTGCATACTGACAACAAATCATACGGATGCGGTTTGGACAGGAAGAGCAGAAAATCCGCTAAAAGTACACATCGATTTTTTGTTAGTTGATACCGGAGTGCACGTGACTACAAACCAGTGTTTATGTAGGCATGACACAACCATTGTAGAGCACACTAGAATTACCAAGAACAGCAGTTCAGTTGTCTGTAAACAAACCAGCAGTGTTCGAGGTATGGAATTGATCCGTATGCCTTGAGTACCATGACCAGGCATGAAACAGAAAACGTACTTGAACACAAGTGCAACAGATGCATGACTAATGCAGAAAACAACAGTCGGTGGTCTCATGTTACTCTCAATAGTCAGACTACATGCGATCACGTGTGTCACATGACAGCCACCTATAACTGCTTTCTATTTCTATATCTACTAATAAACGTAACAGATTAGTAATTACCCCTAATTCATTCCGGGTAGAATGAAAACGCAGAGTTCCTAGTGTGTACATGTGCGAACCCGACGAAGAATGATAATGGGGGGTGACTGGGTGAAGTATCGTATGAATCTGTATTGACTGTGTTCAACAGCACAGATAAACTCTATCTGACCTCAGAACATTTTGATATTCTGGTAGATCTGCTAACCAAATTTTAAAGCCGGTGTACCGAGACAGAAGAAAACCCTAAGTGAATGCAAAGTACAATCTCACCCATGTCTAAAGGGGAACGCTGGTATTCTAACTGAGTGGTAATGACGTCTATGTCATGGTAGCGGATTAAAACCGTGGGTGCCTCGCACGTGTCTGCCTCCATCAAGGAAGCTCGACAGTTGACAGGTCACATGTGACGATGGAGGAAAAATCTGAGTAGAAATTTTACACCAAGCGACTACGATCTTCGCAATATTGGAAGACAAGATATCAACTAGTCTGACATTTAGCTGGATGAGGTGCTGCGTATGAGTGATGTACAGTACTTCGCAGTTAACAGGGGGGGTATGTAGAGGGTTAGAACTTGTCGCACGATAACAGATTAACAAGAAATGAGTAGAGAGTGCTACGGAGTGCACTACGATATCAGAACCGTCCTATCTAGCGAGAAGTGAAGGTGTCTAGTTCACAAATGGACATGCACGGACGATAGCATACAACGCCCGTTCCGTTTGTGAGGGGTTTTGTTTGCAGGTTTTAGTTAGTGGAATTCACATTCAATCTGCTTATCAAGCGCTGACTTAAGCTCAGTTGCGGCGTGCATGTTGGTTCTGTTCTCTTCCTTTTGAAGATAGAGTGAAGTTGCGTCAGATGTGCTTAAAGAAGTGGAGAATTTTACCACCGTATCATGTCAGTGCTTGCTGTCAATTAATGACGTATAATACAGAACAAGAAGAGAGTTAAACACAAGTGCTTGAAGAGTGCTTCCGGTCGGCATACAATCCTCCATCACTGTGTACAGATTGCGCTTTCGTCACAAGTAGTACACTTGTACACACCTTGTAATCTTCATTTTGTGAAACTTCTACTAGAGCGAAGCAAATAAGCCAACGTGGAACTGAACATATGTAAACGTTGAATGGAGAGACAAATGGCTAACTGGAGCAATTACGTTCCATGCTTCTTATTTTCCCACAAATGCATCAAGGAAAGAAGTAAACGTGAACACGCCCGATATTCCCTCAGACAAACAATACTTTGTATAAACTATCTGAGTTAATTTTGCTGAGATCACACGTAAGATATAGAGCGTGCATATTACAATCGTGCTTAGACACGACCAGAAGCAAATCAGACAGCAGGGATTCGAATCAAATAATACTATTGTTGGGATAATGCCACAATTAATCCAAAAATTTTTTTTCTTCATCACTGTATGAGCCTCCGCTCGAACATTATAAATACGGTGGAGTTTTCCAGTGTATTTGAAACATGTTTGGTTGAGATCAAATATACCCTTGGCTGAAGGTTCCATGTCTTCCTGTCTTCTTCATTTGCGGTAGTTCGTGCGTCGTCGTATTGGCCGTGATAACGTGAATCGTTAGTGCAACCGTCGTAGATAAACCGGGTTACAGTGAACGCCGGACGTTAGTAATTCTTTATCAGTTGTCAATTCACGCGGTTCATAACAACTATGCACACACTGCCCCACTTTTTAATCTAACACACAACAATATATTCGACAACAATGCGCTGCAATCAAAAGAGCACTTCCCTGTTTTGAATCTCGTTATTGTGATAACTGACCCAACCAGTGCGATCTGCGAAGTTTCCGATGCTGGACGAGTGGTGTGTGTCAAGAACAGAAGAATGTAGTTGTGAACTGAGATACAAACCAAATGATAACGTGTCGACTGACGGTGCAAATGGACCAATTCGAGACACGTTCATTCGGACTAGGATTTTGCGATCTTAGTCATTACGGTAAAGAGAGCATTCCGCTCGATGTCAGAACGTCGTTTTCGCCTTGAACCACGGGTTTTCGGTTTCCAAACCTCAACCACACATAAGGGGTCATGTAACATATTTTTACAGATTTATCCATTTATTAGATCCTGAAATACTACTAGCTTAAGTGACGCTTCATATATGAACATGTTCACTGTGATCTTGCATCACAGTTGCATGAAACCAGTTATCTTTGTAATGTCACACTCGGACCCGACCGTCTTGTGTCTGGAATTCGATTCCAGGAATTTCGGTTAGAACCGCTATGGCACATAGATAAACAGGTTTAGCATAACATCGCATAGCTTACATCAAATGTTGTTTAGTGCGTTTGTCTTCTACCACAAGGAGCCAACAGAGGAACCCAGCACGCCTTCTAACCGCATAAATTCTACTTCAAGATTACCATGGAAGAGGAGTGGCTTTTCGGTTAGGGCTGTTGTATAGGTGATCGATATTGTTAATCATCGTGTTCGTTATATATCCCGCTGGCAGTTGTTCTTCGCCTAGTTTCATTCCATATTTTCAGCATCACCACTTCAGTGATTCGGTGTTAGACTATGTTCACTGGATGTCATGCAAGAGCCTGTTATGATTTAACGTCGGTCCATCGTACACACATCGACACATACAGTTGACCTTGGTGTGCTAAGGACGTTCTATAGCATGATCAGCTTCATGACCAACTGAAATGCTGTGGAATAAAAGCCACCACTTCATATTAAATGATGTACGCCTAAAAGTGCATATAGTTGAGGAGCTGAACAGTGTGACCAAAACAGGTGTCAAAAAAGTAGGAGCAACTAACATGAGTATAGAGTGTCTTCCATGTTCCACGTAAGGAGGGCACAGTTCAGACACACAGCAAACACATGACTAACGACTATCAAGATATTGATGGGCACACTGGAGCAGTACGTTTCAGATAACAAGAAAAAGGATGACTACATTTTCCAAACCAAAATTTTGTTAAAACAACACAAAGCGTTGGGTTGATAAGAAAAACAGGGTAAGGACTGAAACGTATTTCGTGGTGCTTACCGGAAGAGGAATTTTTGTAATGTCCTTTCCAATTCCGTTCTTTATGATGCTCCACAAATTGAGTGCGATTTTGGGAGAAGGTGGAATAGTCGAACGTCGCTTCCTGATGCCCTGAGTCGTAGGTGGATGAGTAGATGAAACCGACAACTCCTTTGGTTTGTCCAAGGGCTGTTTGATTAGAACAAGTGGGAACAGAAAGACTAAGACAATAATAGGTAGCTGAACTGGAAGTGTCGATAAGCTCAAGCTAGTAGATGCGCTCGGTGATGGAATCTAATGAAATAGTAACAGAGCCTCGTTATGTTAATTAGTCTAGTCAAGTTAGACAGAAACTTGTTCAGAATGCTGGAAACAGGTGAGAGGACTGAACGTAGAGCTTGAGTGACGCAGAAGAATGTTTCTATCGCATCGTCCGAAAAGTGATCACACGGTTATAATATGGTTATTAGCACTTAGAAAAAGAACGTGAAGACAATCGGGATGCAAAACGATTAATTAGACAGCGACGATCAGCATCTGGAATAGCAATCACGTATCAATGAAGTACAAACGAATAAACATAAACTTATGCGCACGAACCATTAGCAAAAAAACAAGTCGGTAGACACCAATATTGGTGACGTGGATCACGAGTATAGCAGTGATGACAGAGACATGATCACAAAGAGTCTCTAAGAGGAGGGGTGATCGATACAACCGTGAAAGTGTGATAAAACGAACTTTCGAATAACACTTAATGACTAACTATGTTCCAGACAAAGATGAACACTACAGACAGAAGGATTGTGAGCAAGCGTGCACACATCACGTTTGACTGTAACAACTTACAAAGCAACCGTGAGATATGAACAAAATGTCACTGAACAAGATATAGTAGGTACTGATTTTGAACTCCTTCAAAAACGAAATGCAGGCAATAACTACAACATGGGCAGTCTTATGCCCGTACTACTGAATATTCGGAAAACCCAGATCACTGGATGAAAACGGTGTGAGTCGAAAACATCAGACCATCATCATGAGGGCTTCGTGGACTTGTATACGTTTTGTGAATACCAGCATATAGCTTGCCGGGCCATGCTCTTTCTTTATGATGTAGGTTGGGTTAGTGATCGTAGCCAGGTGTTTAATGTATATGGCATGGATTCGAAGAATGGAGGCTTTGAGATCACGACTTCAAAAGCGGGACCTAAATGAAAATGTTCACCTGTAATGGACCACGCTGCCGAAAGTGATGCAGAATGAAATCCAGTCACCTTACAAACAGCTGGCTTTAGTAACCACCAGTTTATGAGCGAAAGGAAGTGCAACAGCCACGGAAACCGGCGTTACTCTTGTTATGGAGGCTTGTTCTTTTTGATGCACGTCCATTATGTCTATATTTAATGGCAATAGCAACACATCAGCTGTTCACACAACCATGGAAACAGGATCAAGCTTTAGTTCAGAAGTAAAGAGAGGAGAGGGGTAGAACCTACACAATTATGTCTAAATCCCAACATTCAACACTAAGGTGTCATAAGTTGTAAGCAAACAAAACAAGCAGCAGGTAAAGTGTCCGCAGCAGTCACCGTGGATGACCTACATGGAATAATGTTTCATGAGAAGCAATGATCAAAAAGTTGGTAACTAAAGTCTTCTAATCATGAACTACATTGTGACTTTGAACAGTGTACTGTGAAGTTGAAAGAAGCGCAATAGAGTACGGCAATACATACGCAATATCCGTCTAAACAAAAAGAACTGCTCGTTTGGTAGTCAGAGCGGCAAAATCATGTCGTCACCAGTTCTGTAGGTCAGGTGGGTAAACAGGATGCCATCATTGACGCACCTAGATCGGTTTCCCATGTCCCTACTGCCGAATGTGTCTGGCTAAACGGACAAAAAGCTGTGACGGTCCAGTTATCCAAGATACTGAAAGGCGTGTACGTTGAAAAACAAGTCAAAGCATGTCTACTGTTTACGCGTTTGGAGACTGACCACTGAATACTTTCGCCGATTTTATAACTTGATCCTAACGCATATGTGATAAGGAACTCCACGATTCACCATTTACCCAATCCTCAACGCAAAGCACAATCTAACAATCCGATGTTGTTTTAAGGTGTGACATTAAGGGTGGACACAAAATTGGAATGTCATATCGTCGTGATATTCGTCAGATTCATAGTACTGCATTAGACAGATCAAATTAAGGTTTGTGACTACATATGTGGTATTTCTGTCAGTCAATAATATTGAGGTAACGCCAATAAAGACGTGTTCATATACCATGTGAAGAAATATTCAACTATAGTATGTACAAGACCTTTACCGCGGTACTTACGAGAGGGGTTGCAGTTCAACTTTAATTCTTAGGGCTATTCAAAATCCCTAGCGTCGAGTGGTAAAGCGCCATAGGTCATAAATGGTCCAACTACGATCAGCACAACTCACAGCCTGTTATGGTGTGATCTCTAGCATAGCAAATCGAGGGGGAAAACCTGTATTGCAAAGTGAAATTTACCACTTATCGTTATTAGAAGACTCGAAGCACAACGCTTACCACGACACTTAAATTTCTGCCTAGGACAAAAGTGAACACAAGTGGTTTCGATTGATCATGACACACCGCATTCATGTACCAGCAATCATACTGAAATGTAACAGACTTTAGTGGTTAGCAAAGAGGACATATTATAGCACATCAACGCGGAGCAACCTACTGATATTGAACAAGGTGGACGGGTACTTCGATGGATTCGTGTAGGGCTAGAGTGTTCTTCGCTACAACTATCGGAGCCAGATGATTCGTCGGCATTTTTGAGACTTTCCAAGCTCGTAGCTGATGCCCGAATACCTTCTGAACGCGGTAAACCAAGCGACTTAAGTGAGGTGATTTTCTGAGATTGTTCTGGGATATTCAACAATTCGTAAGAATTCGCGCTCTGAAGTGATACAGCATCGAAGAACAGATCATCCTCCGCACTGTCGGCATGTTCAGAGTGCACAGTGCTTTCAAATTCTCGGGTGTCTCTTGTCTCAGCTGCAAGTATAAAAAGACAGAAATAAAAAGCGATTCATATATATAGCCTATTTTGCACACTCTTTTAACAAGTTTCATGTTGCAATCCGCAACACACAGGTTCAAGCTCTCAGGGTACAAGGATGCTACTGACAGGGCAACAGATAGGTCAGCAACGTGCCTTGGAAACTAACTCGTAAAATTTCTCATTTAACTCAGAGTGTGTAATGATTTGAATTAGTTAGCTTTTACCCCGCTACAACACAAATCCAAAGTGCTCAAATTTTATTTCCCGACATCCGTGTCTTTCTGACGTCAAATCCTCGAGCAAGTCAACTCGATACTTCCGTTACTGTGATCTTGGTGAACAATAAAACACACTGACTGAGGGAAAAAATGACACCATCAGCATTCCGTCCACACTTTGTTTAGTACGCTGCACACTTGCAATGCTTGATGAAACTAGTAAACCCTTTAAGTGAGTTAATCTCAGGACTATAACACCTCAGTAATTGACATGGGAAAGAGACAGTCGCAGTTTTTTATGGGTTGTTTTGCGTGGGCACTGTGTCAACACCAGTTGATATGCCAGATAGAAATTGCGTAACGCACTGGATCAAACAGTTGCATACATATGGGTCATTGACAATTTCATAGGATGCTGTTCTATAACATATGGTTTCGTCTGTGAGTAGTATAATGCGTACACTCTGGAACTAACGGGCAGGTCTCAATGCCAGAGAGACGAGCGACCACAAACGACTATTGGAACTGTGTATACGCACTGTGGGAGAAGTGGCATCATGGCGAATGACAATTTATTGCCGCATAATGTATATGGACACACACAAGCCATATAAATGAGTGCAAGCGTTCATCGTCTTGTTTTCATATAATGCGTATGAAGTTTCATGCAATGGACAACTTCACAGGGCAAGTATCTTTTGGGATCACAATAATACAATTCAAGTGATAGCTGGCATCCACCATTAGCTCGGTCAATTGAATTGTGACAGAAGTGAAATATATTCGTATAAAACCGACGACATCATGACGGTGAGGAACAATCCGGGCTGCCGGAAGAGTGAGCTCATTGCACATCGCAGTGGGTAAGATATAGTCGTGGGGATAAACACAACAGTCTCATTAGGGAGGGGGTCGAACCGAATAGGGATCAAAGCCAACGTCAGCAGCAGGATCCAGAGGTGGCCATCCTAGGCACCTAAGTTCGTACAGAGGCTTTACAAGGCAGGATAAAAGTTCCTCTCCAGAGTGATTGTCCTTCCTGTGAGACTGCGGTACACATATACAAAGGTAGCACTGCTCTATAACGACTGATAAATATTTGAAGGTGCAACCCTCATGTACCGACCACCTCTTAGACATTTTCGCTCGAAGTATTTACTGTGTATTGAGGGTACTTGTGATGCTGTAAATTTACATGAAAATTGATAGTCGTAGGCACAATTCGGATGGTTTCGAATTGTGCGGGAATGAAAAGAGTAATTATAACAAGGTCAACTGTATACTAGAGACCTAAATGCCCAGACATACCAACAAGCCTACTTTCAATCCACAGTTCACAGTCCGGAACTATCTTTCCTTGCGTTGTAATAACAAACTTCGAGGTCTAGTCGAGTGTAAATGAAAAGTTGACGTCAATGAATCGGTAACACGAGGAGACCGAACAAAACTACGGTCTTGATGTTCAGTTGTACATCGTCCACCAATACCACACATGTGCACATTACAGAGTTAATGACTGACAGCGAGGTGCGCTCCGACTGAATCACGATAAATCAAATTTGTTCTCCATTCTGTCATGAAAAGCCGAACTAACTGAAAATGTTTACCGCACTTCAAATTAAAAAAAAATTGTCCATTCGATATGAAGAGGAAAGTCAGTAATACGTTTTACAACGTATCAAAAATGCCGACGATGAAGAGAACTTGGCATGTGGATATCCCAAATTTAGAAACGCGGTAAATAATTAGCAATCTGCATGAAAAAGAAGCATCGACTGGTGAGCAATCATTAATAATCTTCAGTAGATTTGAAAGTTCGCATGTATAAGTCATAATTTATTTGCATAGATAGGATACAAACAACACAGGGTGACGATAGATGTTGTAGATAAACAGGTCTCAAAACAAAAACCATAACAAAACGCAATTTCGGAATAGAGAGGTTCAGACAAAACGTCATGGCGAAGGAAGAGAATGGCAGCAGATCACAAAGAGATAAAAAAAATACGCGTCATGTGACAAAAGGAATGAAAACCATGGACCACACTAGCAAATACATTCAAATGGTATGCATACTAGATAAACACAGAAAAGCAGAGAGAAAGTTAGAGTTTTTAGATACACAGAAAAACACTCAACTTGCAGTTAACAATTGCATAAGCACTAAGAACAAAATGCCTTCGTAAATTCCTATCTGGAGACCATAGAATGCATCAATATGAGTAATGTTATTAGGATGAAAGATAACAAACCGGAACACTTAATTTTAGGAACCTAAGCGCGATACAAAACGTAGCGTAGCTCCCGTCACATGTCAAAAAAGGTACAACATACAGTTGAAAACAAGAGACCACTTGAAATCAGCCAGTCAATATAACAATTTAATCTTAGGGACCTTTAACCAGACGACTAGCTCCAGAATACAGTCTCGGATTTTTAACCACTGTACGGAGATACAAGGCAAAAAATGCTGGATAGGGAACTTAGACAGAGAGAAAAAATGAAATAGTTTAACATGAACTTAACTTGTTATTTATAAGAACTTTGAGCTCATTGAAACTTTGACCAGTGGCATCAGCAGGATGTTGTATTATGGTGACAATCCACTGTTGAAAAAGCAATCAGGGCATACGTTATGTCATGATCGATTAATTCCGTAGAATTGTAACCGATGATAGTGGGCAACACTAAAGTATTGACTCACGAATTTTCGTGATATGTCAAAAAGAAACTAGCTTCCTTTTTCAGATGCCATCATAACAGCTAGAACACGTGGACAGACACAAATCAAGATTGACGATCGAGACATTTATACCGCCACAAGTCGACATATTATGACAGATTGTGCTACCCACGATGGTCGCCGAAAATGAACCCACGACAACAAAATCAAAATAGGTGTCGACTGGAACTCGAGCAGGCATGCCTTATTTCTGGATCTAAAACAACACATTACAGATCGCAGTCCGTCATAGAAAACAAACTAGTCGATGTGTTAATTATCGGCTCACGTACTGCGTCAGCGCAGGCTAATCCGTAAAAGTATTACAAAAAGTTTATGTGGAAGAAGGGTAGTTTGTGTGCCCTCGTCCGACATGCTGACTTGGTGAGAGAGAGCAGGTACAACATACTTTCTACCCCAAATTCGATTTGAATTTCCATATCTTACGTGTTTCTGAGTGAAAGACTCATATACATATATTCATACATATACACAGACAAGTGCTTGACTAGATAGTGACTCGGGTCAACCCGGTGATGATGATAACGGTTCAGACGAAGGTAGAACAGCTGATAATAGCTTACATGTAGGCAACCGACTGACGGTAGCAGGTTGATACTTTGGATAGCGCACTTAACCAACGACTTTGGCGACTACAATGTTCCCGACCTGGCAGACGACACCTAACTGTCACACTTAACGGAACGGCCAATGTCTTACTGGTTCGTTATCACTATGTGGTTTTATCGAACTGTTAACGGTTTCGGTGAATAATATTCAGTACGATAGACGGAACCTATGGTACAACTACTATGGACTTTGCACTTTCCTGATGTGACAAACTGATCATGCACCCCAAGCTTTTCCAAACACGATCAACATATAAGATGCATGCAAACTGACAGAGACAACAACGGAAACAAGTTTGTTAATGTATTCGTGATGACCTGGTTGCGTTTCTGAAAAAGAACTGAACAGATGAAATGCAAATTTGATAAGCATTGCTTTCAGAGATTATTGGATATATTTTCGGTATTCTTCCTAATACTGCCCAGTAATATGGAAAGCTGAAGAGATGAGGATAAGTACATGGGTAAAATGACTGAATCCTGGACAACGGGTCGGGAAGCCCTGTATATGACAATATTATAAAAACCCAATTCTTACGGTCCAGTAGTATCGTCAGGCCTAGTTGATGAAGTTTGCACGTATACAGTAGAGAGGTTGAGTAAAACGATGTAATCACGTGTTGTCCATCAATCAAAAAAACAATCAGGAAAAAGCTACACATCAAAATCATTCGAATTCATTAGCGCACCAATGAGAGCTTTGTCCAAAGGCATTTCACTACCACCACCCCACTGCCTATAAATTTTCACCCAGCTCATAGAATAAACAAACAAGCATATCAGGGCCACAATATTCTGTTAGAACCCTTTGCACGGAAGATGGTCTTACAAAGCGCTACGAACAACTAAAATGAAAGTGAACATCACTGTTGAGGCGAGCGGCGGCCCGAGCCACAGTACTTTTTGGTCAGGCTCATGGCTGTTATGATGATGATGAACCAGGACTGTTGGTTGTGTATAACAGTATCGCTGCTGCATGATCAATTGTAGAGCGAAAATCTAATCAACACAACCGAATTAGATTCGTGTTTGTTCCTCACTGGTCTGTTCTGCTCTTGGTTTATCAATCCACGAACCGACAGACCGTTGAGTGAATTGGACGCCACATTGAGAAACAATACAAATACCCATGAAGTTTTTAGATAGATTTGCCGACTACTTTCAGAAAACGAAAAGACAGACACCAACCATAAAATATTTCTGCAGTTAACAAACCTTTTCGAAGATTGACACCGGTCTGTTTATCGACCTTTCGCCTTCATCATTGAGAACAGGATGAGAAGAGAGGAAATTCACTACGTTTCAACAGTTCAGCTTCACTCACTTCTCAAATTCCGATGAACTGCTCTTTCGAACGTAATATCTGACCATTCAGGAACTATCGTTTTCAATATTTAGTTCGTCCCACAGAAGAATAAGAGAAACGCCTATAACGTTGTACTGGGTGCTAGGTGCGTAAATCGTATCGGCCAGCGACACAGAAGTTATAAAGTGGCGCATGCATGAAAGGCCAGTTTGTTTGCAGCGCAAACAAACACATTCATAAAAATGTACAAAAGTATAAAAATCTCAGTGTGGTTCACTGCTTGCCTGAAGTAAAGCCCCCTAAGGAATCATCAGTCGGCAGTTGAATAACACGGAGGTTTTACCATTCCTAATGATGTGTGCACTGCCTTTGGGTAAAAAAGTTTTACTCGAATAGATTAATCCTAGAGGACGAGACGATGACTATTAAAGTGTCCCCGAACCATATCACCACTGTACACTCGGTTTCGTACAAACTGGCTAATATGTGTACTAGGTTCAATCCATTAACAAGAGGATTACCGCTTACTACAATGGGCTCATTGTTGGTTGAAATCAGTGATAAGGCCAAAAAGACACTATCATCACATTAAAGTCGTGTCAAAATTCGCACACTTTTCTCAGACTTTCAAAAACACACCCTACTTTAATATGAAGTTATGCATTTTACATCCTTGTATATGAGTAATGGTTTTATTGAGACCACTGCCGTCATTAAACGAACAGTGTTGTTGGAGTACACATCAACATGAACAAGATTTTGACCCCAAAAAGGGAGAAATACTACTACTGCTTAGGATTAAGTACAGCCTTTCGATTGGACGTTGTTCTCAATCAACCGGTCAAATCGACAAACGGTGGCCGCTCTTGCATAGTGTTCCTTAACACAGAGCTTTTGACGGCTTTGTCAACTTGGGTTTGTCAAATTTTCCACCGTCTAACGCCTTATCTTAAATCGTTCCAGATCCAATAGTTATACTCGGAACTGTTGAGCCGACCCTAGTTAAACCGACACTTTCTTAGCAGATAGGATGGACACACTATGAAGACAACGACGTGAAAAATAGAAACAACTACAAAATTACTTGTAACAATCAGAACCAAAAGTAGACTTTACAGCGGCCTTGAAAACAGACCCAAGCACACTGGTTGAGGTATTTTCACATCGTTGAAACTTAACAAACACTTTTCATTAGTCTTAAGCTTTCCATTATCCAGAAAAGCAAGTTTTGCTGTACCCAAAGTTTCCTCGCCCATGTGATCCTCGTAATGAGACGGAACAAACCCGTACCAGATTTGATGATCAATTTCAAGATAATCATATGTGAAAAGATCGATCGTTTGAGAGATAAATGGGTAAGCCACGTAATTTATTTTAACAGACAAAAGTGGATGGAAAGCATATGCTCAAAACGATGCTTTGCACAGTTACCCAGTAGATCTGATGAACCAGCTGGACCCCTATTGTCACATGTAGCCTATTGATCGTCTTCATACGCAAATGCGTAGCATTCGTAACAATGTGAGGGCACGAATGACACGAATGTCCTCGATCGAATGGCATGTAGCTCGTTCAATCGGGCTTGTGTGTGTTTGTCAAGGAGAGCAAAACAGACAAACAGTAAACATCAAGTTGACACGCAATAATTGACCTGAACAGGTCCGATGAACGCAATCATGTATAACTGTATGCTCAAAACGTGAACGTATAGCAAACTTGCAAATCAGCCCATGAAAATAACACGCAAAATTGAGCATAAACCGATTGAAAAGCGTTGAAAAGGAAAAACTGCAGTAGCGACGATGCAGAGAACTGAACAGAGAAAAATTACTTAAAAATGATGTGAACAATCTGCTGGCCTCACTACGTAACGTGTCCAGAGGAGGTTTAATGAACAAAACACCGACTCAAACATGGTTCCAAAACTCATTTATGTCGACCTATACCATAGTTTATTTGGAGTCTCATTCATTCCACTCCAGACACAGACATAAAATCTGAATCAAAATTGTGTAGATGACCAGAAAGATGAACAAACTCGTAGTGCCTTGACAATCCGGACCACAACAAACGAAGATTGTAAATAACCGAATCAGAATAACTGATGCAGTAGATTAACCGAGATATCGCCCACTGTCTGTGGTGTAAAAAATGACATACCCTATGTAATTGTAAAAGCCAAATGAGAATTACCGAAAACAGTTGTTCACATATTTGACTTCTTATAAAGATATGTTTACATGTACTGCCTTGATTCGTTCAACAGTCATAACCATGATCACCATAACAGCCATGAACACTACCAGAAGGTACTGTGGATCGAGCCGCCGTTCACCTCAACGGTGACGTGGAATACCCTGAAAGAAAACACCACTAAGAAAGCTAAAAACTAGTAGAGAAAGACTGAGTGGAAGAACTGGATATGATATGCATGCGCGTACGCCATTTATTGGGGTACGCTGTCACCTCGGATAGCGTCCCTGACTAGCGATTTGAGTGAACACGGGAACCCGAACCTAACAAGTGGCACCTACCCACCTTGCTTAGTGGAACAGCCATGGTCTTCACATTCCGTAACCACGTTGTTGTTTGAACATCACGTAGTGGAACCTAACTGTCAGTGGTCTCAGTATATAGTGGCCGGTGTGTTAAACGACCATCTGGAGTGCGGAGTACGTGCCTTAACCACCGCAGGCTTGTGCAACTTGATGCGTTGACCAATTGATTGAGCATCTCGAGCGTTCCGGAATACGCGCCGACGAACGGCCACATTGCTCACGCGATCAGTCCATTTAATGTCGGCTAATTGGTCAAGACAACGATGGTCGAACACAGCAAGCCTGTTGACATCTTCATTGCCAACAGGTCGCGTTTCCGAACCACAGAGCAAAACAGAACGTACACATGCATTGCATACTCTTCCCTTCAACGACGACCAAATGTCTCTTCGAGGCCACAGATGACGCAGACTAACAAAGGTAACCCGTGCCTTTGCTATCCTCGCTGATATCTCATCAGCAATATTACAACCTGATGAGATAGTGCTACTCAAGTATGTGAAACTGTCCAAAGTCTCAAGCGGATTACTTGCAATGAAGAAAGTAGGAGTGGAAATGCTCCAGTCTTGAAACAATACTTTGCACTTTGAAGGTGCGAAGCGCATTCTATACAAACCAGCCCGGTCACTCACCTTGTTCAGCATCGTCTGTATGTGTTCAGCGGTGAGGCTAAGTAAGACAATGTCATCTAGTCGGTCGACCTAGATCCAGGAAGAAGCTCAACACTAAGCTCATTGGACTCCTCAAACGCACCCCCTAAAATGTAATCATTGACAAAATTAAACAAGGGGAAAATCAGACAACCCTGACGAACACCACTAGAATTGATGAACGCCCGAGACAGTTGTCCATAAACCCTCACTCTGCTTGCAGAGTGAGCATACAGTGATCTAAACAGATTCACATATTTCTCCGGTACTCCATTGCGGAGATGACAGCTCCAGAAGACGTTACGAGCAACTGAATCGAAAGTAGCCTTTAGGTCCAAAAGACCACGGCTGTCGGCTCTCTGTAAGAGTGCCTATGTTTCAAAATCCGTCGCAAAGTAGAAATGTGATCAACGCACTCCCGACCGGATCGGAATCCTGCCTGTTCTTCGCGTATCTGACTTTCTCTGGGCTTAGTAAAACGACGTAAAATGAGGCCAGTGAGTAACTTGGACGCAACAGACACCAAACTGATGCATGCCTCTGGGGTTGTCACACAGACTCCGGGCCCATTTTTGAAAACGAGAATGACTGTTGACGGGCACCAATCACGAGGTACCTCTTCAGTCTCCCAAGTCGTCTGGAAGAGTTTTGTCAGTTCTGACGTCAACCTCTCTACACCATTCTTGGGTAGAGAAGAAATTCGGTCCAGGGATCTTGTTACGCTGCAATAATTTAAGCTCCAGGACCATTTCTGTTGCTAACGAATGGCCGCATGAAACGCAATAACTGACCATTCGGGTCCCGTCGTCCAGATAATCTGGTTAAGGCCAGCTGATCCGTAGCTCAAAATGTTCAGCCCACCTGTCAAGTCGACGATTGACCGGTGAAAAGTGAATCGGATTTTTCACATATGGATCAACTTACACCGACTCGACGGCCGGTACAACGACGGATCAGGGAAAAAAACGTCCTGCCATTCCCAGAAAAAAGGGCTCATTCCACCTCTTTCGATTGTTCGGCCAAGTAGTGCTCACGGACTTCGCGCAGGATCTTGGTCAGCTTGCGTTTAAATTCCAGACGGTCGTCATTGTATTCAAAACCAAGTGGGATCGAGCGACGCTTGTTCACGAGATTTACCGACGTGACAGAAATCCAGTTTTGTCGCAACTGGATACATCATTCGGGACATACCTCCTCACAGCATGCTTTCATAGCTGTCGCGAATTTTTCCCAGCGTACGTAAGTTTCTCTTACCTGACTCGAACCAAGTAACTTGTTCATCAATGCTTCATGGCAAGCGTTCTTTACACTTTCCTTGCTCGAATGCCAACGAAGTAACTTGCGTTTACGAACTTATTTCCTCCAGGCAAATGATAAAACAAAACCGGTAGGCATAACAGCATGAACCGAGTCCAGGTGGTTCCTCCAAAAGGCATGACAGTCTTCAACAGAATGGCGCCAACTGTGACTAACTGCTATATGATCCAACTGTGTCCACGGCTGAGAAGAACACGGAGGTCTCCATCTAACACAGTGTCTCTTCATGTGTTAAAATGCGGTGCTCGAAATACCGACTGTGGGATGCGCACAACTGCAGCAGTCCTTCGCCATTGTCAGTGCGTTGTGCGCGAACGTCAAGCATACCTCCCAGTTGCTTATCTTCTGGTTGAAAACGAACAAGCTCGACATTAAAAGCACCCGTATGTACGACGATATCAGAGTGTATAGTCTACTACAGAACGCCAACGTGAGCGTCTCAGAACGCATCATTGGTAGCATCCGAACAGCTATTCGTTGGGGTGTACGCCGATACAATGAATATACAACGACTTCTTGATTTGCCTCGACTGAGTTTAACCGATGTATTGAGTCTGACATCGCACAAGCGACTGTTCACTGAGATCCAATCGAGCAAACATTATTCTGTTCTGGAACTCAATGCAGTTTATACTCCAGTGTGATCACGAGATTCAGGTTCGGCGTCACCAGAAACCCTGAGAGAGAAATGTTCGGATCGACAGTTATCCAGAGGTAAGCTGAGGTAAATAACCGTGCTAGAACCGTGGACTCGCGTCTCCGACACACAACACACATCAGGCACCACACTTGAGAGAGTACTTGCCAAGACAGCTTACTGACTGACGTAACAGAGAGGTCAAACATTGAAGGCGTCAACGTTTACCAGTTGTCTTGGCTACAAAAAATAATTAGCACCTGAGGGCACAGAGATGATAGAAATGTTAGAGTTAAAATAAACGGAAAGTAATCACAGATGGATAATGTCAATGTCTGGAGGACTGTACCTTCTGATACTTCCCGGTCGTTTATGCCGCGGAAGGGGGTTGACTTGAGGTACCCCACTCACAATCTCTGACTCAAAAGTCTGACCTGCGAGACAACACGATATAGGGTTCTCTTGGGGAACTCCATATGGAGCCAGTGACTCAAGAGTCTGAATCACTTGGTAGTGAAGTGTTTACCTAGCCCGAGCGCGCAGTGAATAAGACATTGATGTCTGACTCTGATCGCCGCTGCGCGCAGTGGATGTATTCGAAGCTATATCAGAATGAATGATACCGAATGTTTTTTTGACCGCATTGGATAATACGCCGACAATCACAGTGAACCGCTGAGTGATCGGAGTGCTCTTTGATTGAGAGTACCTTTCCTAACCCTCTTACTGATTCAGTAGACAGCAGTACCGCAAGCTATAAAAATAGTTATGCTTTAGGGTTATAGGACCGTGTCTCACTACCCAAGTACTTATACGTGGTCAGTAGTGCGACATACAAGACAATGAGTGTAACTGCTTTTCGTCTACTTGCTCCCCTCTGGCCTGTCTGATGAAGTTGCGCCTGGAAAAACCTAAGTCCTAGTCAGCATAGTCCGCGGAATCAAAACGGCACACAAGCCCAATCACCAAGGCAAGGTAGCAGAATAGTATAGTATAGTATAGCATTAACTTCTTTCAGGCAGGCTTCGAGTTCCTCTCAGTCGATGTCCCGATTGGGTCAGTTCTAATTGCGTAATTCGCTCTTTCTTTGAGTTCAATTCGTCACTGAGCACTCCAATAAAATATCACAGTACACTTATTACACAGTCACATTCTAGTTTATTACACAATCGCGGTTTCATCACTCGAGATAAGGGAACAACAAAATTGCTGGTGATTAATTTAAATCAATTCACAAACCGATAGATATGATTACTGAATTTGACAAGTAACTCATAAAACAAGACCAGAATGGAAGCAGAATCACTTAATTGTCAAAAGCGACCGACGGATTAGCGTAATTAATCCAAGGCAGACAAATGTCATGCACTGTGACGACTCCATCAGTGGGACGTTTAGCCACTTGTTGGTAAGTGCAGGGATTCAAGCGAAGACCAGCTTGGCTCTTTGGTAATCCCACTCATATGAATTCATGTTGATTTTCTAACCCGACATTTCTATGACAACAGTGCCAAATCAAGTAAACTGCATAAAGTCTGCGATGAATATGGCGTACATGTCAGCAAGTGTGCATCGCGTCCAGATGAGATATTCGTTAATTATATACTTTTAGCAGAATAACCCATCACAATAAGAATTTTGCGTTCAATTTGCACACGGTATAAGCCATTCGCTGGGTCAAAAGCAAATGTCCGAATACAAACGAGTGCAGTTTTCGCACAAACGTGATTAGGGTTACTTTCGAACGATGCCTCCTAGAGTCGTAAGTGCCGCATGTAGGACAGCTTAAAGTATGGATGCGGCACTGGTTCAGTTGATTGGGCAAATGTTTCGCTTCAGCTAGCCAGTGCAACGCAGGTGACACGGAAAGTTTATATGTAATGAATAACTCAAGAGAGATTGACAAGACGAACACAGACTTAAACGTTCTGAACCACATAGGGACGGCGCACAAGTTTCCATACGATACAAGTCATCACAAGGACAGTCATATTATATGCCTGGACCTCGGAACAACCGTCGCAGATACATTTCACCTCACTGTGAAATGTTCATCAATATTCCAAAAGCAAATTCATAACAATGATATGTTCGGCAATATAAACTTGACTGATGAGCAAAATATCTAGACTTGTTGCTAGTACGACGTAAGGAACGTTTCCCTCAAATGGATGATACGACAAAAAGCTACAAAAAGGTTTATTTTTGGAGTATGTATGCGACAGGTTGTTGATGATTGATGCCAAAAAGCAGAACGAAAGTCTTACGGGCCAACATTACATTGAATGTAGTGGTTCTTCTCCAATATTTACGGATTTCTATGCATCTGCCTGATGGACGGATCTCGGAACACAATCCGGCTTGAGGAGGAAAACGTGATATGAGCGCAAGTCGACACGCATGTGCACATGCAGCAACCGATACACAAACCATCGGCACCAGTGAAGGTTCATCAACTCCTGCGGTATCGTCGTAACGTCGATCTCACCCAGGACTCCACACCTGCTTACACGACTGATAAACTCATATTACTACGTTATATTGAAGCAGTAGTGCAGAGACGGTAGTATGCAGAGGTACTGGTTTAGTCTTGTTATGGTAACGATTTACGTTGTTGATTCGTGGATAACACAAATGTACATCTCTTGTGCCCACAATTTCCTGTTTGGCATACACTTCTGAATTACAGACACTTGTTTTGTGGCACGTACTAAATAAATTCGTTCGGGCATGGACGGTGCATACCAACTTATTGACTGCGATATTCACATTTATTTTGGGAAAATGCTTGTTTACATTACAACAACGTTTTTGTATATCAAAACGAATGAAAAATTCGATTTCAAACAGCTTGGCTTCATTTGCTAATCAAGTGCACTTAGGTTTTCACAACTGTTACACTCATTGATCTACAAATTACTATGAGCCTGACCGAATGGTAGTGCGACGCGAACTACCACTCAACGGAGCAAGGAAAGACTGGGTAAAGATGATTAAACAAAAAACTTCGTGTTGTTATGGATGTTGACAGATCACTGTCTACAGCATGTTGCCGAAGTGGATAGTCTGAGAAAACAACCACGACGCCCTAAGCCGTTAGGTGACATTTGTTGAATTAATTCAACTGAACTGTTGCAACATTCATACTCTGTGACCACAGTGTTACCCAACCACTTTATGGCTTTATGGAAAATGTCGGCAGTCTCCACGAATAATGCAAGAAGTGCCAAGTGATCAGTCAGTATATGAAATGCTTGGCAGAACCGTTTTAAATCATGCAGTTATATAGCTTGATTGAGTGACAGCGCTTCCGAAGTCTTTGGAAATACGTACTGGTGATTACCCATGCTGATTATGCAGTCATTCCGCTCGTTGTGGGCTATGGTGAAACACTTCAAGTCAGGTCAGGTTTACGAATCATAGAGCAAAACAGACCGTATGTAGATGTAACCTTTTCGATGGCAACTGGACATCAAGTTGAAGAAACCAGTGACGTAGACCGATCAACATAACCGGTATCTCTACCATTCAAGTTTACAACTCAGCAGCAATATTGCAGCTGAACATACGGTACTGCCAATGTGGGTGAAACGTTCCATCGTCCGAAGCGTCCCATTTGCTAAAAGTACAGTAGAGGTGGGAAAAACCAGTAGCACTTTGCATGAAGGGAGTAGTCGGACACCACTAGAAGTCACAAACAACTGAGGCAGTTGGAAATAAACCCTCGTCTTGGACGGAGAGTGAGTATATTACGATGTGAACAGACCTACGTATTTCCCCCGGGACTCGTTTACGAAGAAGAGACATCTGAAGAATGTCACGATTAGTCAAAGTAAAGACAGCCTTCATTGAAATGAGCTGATTACTTTTATGAATATTGACGTTCCAGGACCAGTTGCCGGGTAAAAACATGGCCAGCCTACCCAGAACCGTATCGAAAACGTGTCCGCTTATTGCCGGCCTGATTCATAATGGGTTTGGTAGATCAACATAACATTAAACTAGTGAATTGTTTGGACACGACGGAAACCGGAATGATGCCTCGTTGAGTATCATGTAGACTTGTGAAATGACTACTGATAAGCATCAATAACGAAATACCCTGTTTGTTTTTCAGACCGTCTGAAGGAATGTCTGTGACAGCACTGATATCAACCCCTGGATACTATCTTCGAATAAAGAAGGTAAAAAGTGGTATTGATCTGGGACTTCCACGTCCGATAGAGGACCGCCTGGGACATCATAACTGACCATTCCGGCCTGAGTACTTACAGGATTTTGTCCGGGTCACCTAGACTGCTGTCCATCCACCAAATCGGCCGACTGGCGATAAGCGAGCCACCATTCTCAAGTATAACCTTAGTAACAAAAAGTCCGTAACCGATGCAACTATGAAGCGGAGAGAACAGAACGCGGCCACTCAGACCTGAAAAGGGGCACTCAACATTTTCAATCATTTGACCAGTATTTTAGTTGACTTGTTTAGATTCTCGGCGATCGATGTCATGTTCCAAGACTGGAAGGATCGACCAATGCACGATTATCGGGTTAATCGACGTGAAAGACATCCACTTTCGTCAAAGTTGCGCACTTCGGACGGAATACGAAAGCAGGAGTTCAATGACAGTTTCCCAAGACCGTTATAAACGATTAATGGACCGGCTGTTTAACATGAATTACACAGTAACGCCACCGAAGTAGAGTGTATAACGGAAAAGTGCATCCTCGATATGTAACGGAAAGGCCGGGACCATTACCTTCACCTCTGAACCACTAGTGTGTTACAACTAAATAAACCTAAGAAAAATGTGACGATCTGACTTTCGGCTATTTATCGACTATCTCTTCTTAGTACCCATATTAAAATACAGTGCAGAAATAATTCAGTGTTCTCTTCCACGATTGCAACGTTACGCAGTTCAACAACAGTACTCTCTGTTGATACAGAATTGGACAGACTGATTTGTTTTGGATATTAGTTTGCCGCCGTCCAAGGTCAACCGAAACCAAAAGTATTTTGAAAGTATCGATTGATATAGAACTTTCAGATGTACGGCAAGATTATATGAGATCAATAATAAACTAAATCTGCTACGGAAGGAGTTCAACACAAATAACAGACGATGATAAATGTATGCACATGATAGCAACGATGTGGAAAGCAGAGCGAGTTTAACCGTTACAACAGTACTATCTTATCTAGATAAACCTGATGTTGAACTCATGAGATGCGGAAAACCACATCATTACAGTATGATAATATTTTGAATTAAATTCAAACAACAGTTATACTTATGTAGAAGTTGAAAGAATCGAATACCAATTAGTTGAAATTAAGAAGGACATGAAATTTGTGACGTTCATGTGAAAAAACGTGAGCCGTAGGAAAAAGAATACCTCCAAAAAACAATTTCACGTTTGTCTTCAGTTATTGACACCCATGTGGAAAAGATGTATCATATTATCATGCTCCAGTCATTCTACCAAAGATGACATCTTAAGCACTGAACTGAACGGGGTGGGAACAGGAAAGACAAGTATTAACTTTGAGCTACGGTACTGCATCATATGACCCGATCTCACATGTGACAACAATCAATAGGATGCGTCTAAAATATTCACCCAAAGTGAGGCCTCAACAACACGTTTAACTATACGGATAAATAGAAATCGGAAGTGAGTCCAAAAAGTAGAATGTGTAAGACCACTAAGTTAATGTTTTGAAGACAAAAGCTTCTGTACTAAATGAGAACCCGTGGTGTATATTGATACCTAGCACCTGATATGACATAAGTCAACTGAAAATCATCGAGTAAAGCAACATGACGTGTGACATGCTATGCTTACCATAAAATTTAACATTGCATTCTACGTATCCACATTGATTCCCAACTCACAGCGACTTTTTGAGAGCCACGAAAACCAATCGTTCTAAGGGAACAGGGACTTGATATGGGATTGTTTACAGTAAAGCCTAATTTGAAATAATATAATAATATTTTACTTTGATTGAGATGCATAATCACCAGTCACTCGCGCCTTAACATGGAAGTCCGTTAAAATGCAACCAAGTCATCCGTTGAAGGTCGATAATGTTTGTAAACAAGACAATATGCCTGCTAAATACACGTGACCTACATTTGTTCGCTAGCGTAGCCAACATTCCCGATCAAGAAACAGGCCAACAGAAAGATTGTGAGCGACAGAACAGAAATCCAATCACAGTCTATCAAACGTAAAGCAACCACACAAGTAGCAACAGCCATTGTGAAACTAAACTGCTTCAACATTTGGCGAAGGGTAAAAAGGTGATCTATGCTGCCCCGCCCAGAGCGAAGTCCTTCTCTAATTTTTAACACCCGAACTGCAGTAAGCCAACGAAGTATACTGGGTGCCAGAACCCTAAACATGACTCGGGTCAAACTAATTCCCCTATGATTTTCGTAAGAGCTCGTGACAGCTTTCTTGAACATAGGAACTGTAATCGAATGACCCCAGCACGGAGGGATGGTTTCCGTCGTCCACACAAGCTGAAACAGTTGAGTCAACATTTCCAATAACGCCTCTTCATCTTCGTTAAAAAATACCGGCACGAGATCATCTAGACCAGCAGCCCTATTCCGATTGAGAGCCGAAAGGCAATTGCGAACCTCAGTCACAGTGGGTGGTTCTAAATCTACCGACCAGGGCGTTACATCAGAAGTTTGTGATGGCAGCAAGGTAGAAGCAAGAGGCCAGCTAAATTGACCCTCAAAGTGTTCCGGCCAACATTCTAACCTTTTGGACTAATTGTGGATTAATGTGCTATCTGCCTCGCTGATAGTCTCACTGACAGACCGTCGCCTGCGACCAATGGCACGGATCAGCGTAAAGAGTTTGCCGGTGTTCCCTGAAGCAAAGGCTATGTGGTCTATCTGAGACCAGGCCTGATTCGGAGCAGGTGGGCGCCAAGTATAACAAAAAACGAACACGGTGTCTAAAGCTACTATTGGCTAAAAATAGCTTATGCTCAGCGTACAGCTGCAACAATCGCCCGCCATTATCTGACCGATGTGACATTATCTCAAATCTGCCACCTAAACGAGATTCGGACACACCAAGGCGGCCGACCTGAGCATTTATACCACCGATCAGAGCCACGTGTCGACCGAAGGAGAGCGGCCAGATCCGAGTAAAATGCACCTTTGACGCCGACATCACTATACTCAGTAGAGGCGTAAGCAAAAAAAAATGAATAGATTTCTGGAAGCCTTGCGTCTACAGCTGCCAGGCGGACGGCACAAAGTCTACTGTTAATAGGAATCCAGTCTACTAATGCGGCTGCGGCCATCGTGCTAAGGACTATACCTACTCCAGCCTGACATGTAACAGCGGCTGTGGAGTCACCCGAAGTGTATAACCGGTATTGGGTAGACAATGCGGGTGCTGTTAATTCCATACGCTGACTACTGTCTTGAATTCTAGTTTTCGAGATACAGCAGACCTCGACATGCAATGAGTCTAACGTTCGTGCGACAGTGACCTGTTGACCCATCTGTTTTAGCATGCGAACGTTGAAGTCACCTCTACTAATTCGCATTCTAGGTCTAATCAAAGGACGAGGGAGGTCTGAGGTTGAGTGGTAAAAGATGGGATCTACCAGTACAGTGTTACTATGATTAGCTACATCTGTTA